>JBBPRH010000035.1:0-98408 GCA_038092915.1 Boletus pseudopeckii
CCCTCAATAACTGCATTTGACCGGGCCCTCCCGTTTTGTTACTTTCTTCCCCGCGGCATTTGCCCCCCCCCCCCCCCTTTTTTTTTTTTTTTGAAAAATGAGATTTGTGTGTTTGGATAGGAGGGTTATGCATGGTTTTCTTCCATCGTTGCTGCGCTCGCCGCGTTTGCGCTCATTGGAGGGTACACGACGTATCGCTTCATGGTCCGACGGTGAGAAAAGACAAGAGACGGGAGGGAATTGGGTGACGGGACCGGGGAGGGGGGCGGGCATTTTTTTTAAATTCTCGTCTTTATTTTATTTTATTTTATTATTTTAGTGTTTCCCCTGGTGGTTTTGCCTTTTCTTTTTCCTCGTTTCTCTAAGATCCGCCCCCCTTTTGTACAGCAAGCAGTCATCGCATCGCACTTTCTAGACAAAAAAACAGATAGACGTCCAGGTTGACTTTGACACACGTTATTCTCACTCTGCTCAACTAGTCACGCTGTGTTTGGTGGAGAGACGTTCCCAAAAATGCATGTCACGGAATACGGAATACGCATATATGTGAGCTGTACGGGGGAAGGAGGGAACGCAGAAGCGAAAGAAAACCACGAATCCAAGTAAACGAAATGACGCGAGATCGTCGGGAAACAAAACAGACTACTCGTACAATGAAAAAAAAAAAAAAAAAAAAAAAAGATTGAAGGAGAATCATACAAAGAGGAAAGAGCCTTTGTAAGAAAGAAAAGCTAGGAAAAAAAAAAAGGGTCGACAACCTGCGAGGTAAAACAAAAAAACAAAAAAAACAGGGTGAGATGCACACGCGAGCGGAATAAAAAGGCATACGGGCCCCTGATCTATTTCTTGGGCAAAACAAGCTTGATGGAACGCAACGGTGGGGTATTCGAATGCCCAGACGCCGATGCCGACGCAGACGAAAGGAGTGGTGGTTGCAGTGGCGGAGGTGGCGGTGGCGGGGCGGTGGCGTACGGTACGGAAGACGACGGCCGTGGTGAGGGCTCCGTGTCGACGGGTGACACGATCATCGCGAGTGAGGGTGACAGCGTCTGTTGCATCGCACGCGCAGGCACCGATACCGGTAGAGGCACTGGCGTCTGTGGATGCCGTCGCGCCTGCTTTGGCGATCGCGAGCCCGACGTTGACCCCGACCCCGACCCCGAACCTGAATTTGAACCAGAGTGGCCGTGAGAAACCTCGGGCGGCGTAGGCGAGTCGTCGACGAATTTACGCTTCTTCCCGCCGTGCGGAGACATGGAAAGCGGTGCGTGGAGCTGCTCTGGTGCTTCCGAACGACGAGGGGTGGGGGTGATACTGTGCCACTGGGTCGACCAGGGTGGTGGGGGCGGGACGTGGTGGCCATTAGACGACGGCTGTCGCGAGAGTTCGTGGACCGGCGTGGGTGGCGTTGGCAACGGCAACGGCGAATGATGTGGATGAGAGTGCCGATGGTGATGAGTGGATGATGGTCCAGGATCTGCAGATCGAGGCATGGATGGCGTCTGGAGGCCACGTTGAAGCGGTGCACCATTGGTTCCCTCAGGCTGACCCGGGGTGAACCGAATAAGTTCGACAAAGAGCGTTTGGGTGTACGGCGGAAGCATCTTGGTGTATACAACATCTTTGCTAAAGCTGTCCAACATGGCACTCGTATTCACATACGTATCTTGGTCCTGGTTATCTGTAAGATGGGGTCAGAAATTTTGTTTTCTGGAAAAAAAAAAAAGGAACGCCGCAGTAAAATAAAATGAAACCAACCAATATGTCTGACCCGTACTTCCGAATAAATATACGGTCGATTCTTGCGCAAACAACACAGTGGGCACATGAATCGACTTTGCTGTTGTCCCATGGCCGCATCGACGGGGAAGAATACACACCCGGCATGATACCGCTTGTTACAGAGCTCACATTCCACCGTCGGATAGTTGAGCAGATACGGCGTGCGGCCTCTACATATACACCGCGTCCCATCGAGCCAATCATTGTCAATGTCCTGCCCAAACGTAAACCGTGGCCGTCTCCGCTTTCTGACACGAACCGGCGTCGGTTGACCGGCGAGTATCCGATGCAAGCCAGCGAGGTCGAGACCAAACGACACCTCCCGCGAAGGCGATACCGCAAACTGGATCTTGTACAGCTTGCGCATATAATGGCGCACCTGTGGAATATATTCCGAGCGCTGGTTGCCATGCTGAGAAGCAAACGTCAAAAAGTGTCCGATCACCGCTGACAGGCGATCGACACAATGTACGATGATCTCCAGCTGCTTCCATGCATCCGAGTAATTCTTGGTGATGTCAGGGGCGGAGAGAAGGATTTGGGGTAGGAAGCAAAAGTGCCAGCTTCGTTCCTTGTGGATGGCACCGTTCCAGTGATGATGATCGCAGAATGGACATGAGCCACCATTGGCAGCGCAGACGCCATGGAATCGCGCAAAGCAGTGGTCGCATTGGACGGCGTCAGATTGTGTACCGGGAGGTGGTGGTCGAACGGGCGCCGTGCAGATACACGTGAAATATTCGTCATGCGGGGGGAGGTCATCTTCAGGTCTTGTAGACTCGATGACGTCTTCAAGGATCGCCTGACCATGAGCACAGCCATGCTGGGGACAATACCACGGCAAGTCCTCGAGCCACCTTTCATGCAAGACGAGCTGGGCATCCAGCTTCTCAAAGATGGGCAGCGAAAACATCGAGAGATGTTCTCGGGCATAGGTCGTCCACTTCTTCATCATGTCAAAAATGTCTGTCTCGTCCCGGTGCTGGTAACGGTTTCGGAGAATCGCCTCGCAGCGGTTCTCGAGGTCGAGCGCAAACTCGGCGGTCTGCTTGAGATCTCGAATGGCAGGGATGCTAAAGTCCTTCTCTGCGCGAGCCACAAATCTCATGACCTCCGACACCTTCGGCTTCGGCCCTTGGTTGTCCGGCAATAACCACGCCTTTGCCTGCTTCTCAAAGTCCTTGGCCTTGTTCCGAGCAGAAAGTAGCCGGTCATAAATCGTGACGTCAACAGGGACGGTAGGATCCGTCTCGAAAAATTCATCGAGCTCCTCGACTGTTTTATACGGTTGGTCGAGGACATGTCTCGCCCTATCAACCCATTCATCACCAGCGTGCTGCCTCGACTGCAACGTCTCGACAAACTTGTTTTCCTCGCCGAGATTGCAGGACCGAGCACGTGTGAGGAGGCCGCGAACGTCTTCCAATGTCGTGGTGCTGTCTTCCGTTTTTTCCTCGAGCTCCCTTAGGAGCTGCTCACGAGACACGATCTTCTCGACTTCGGAAATTTCTTCGAGGTAGACGTTGACGGAGGATGCCTCCATGAGTAATCGCTCGCATTCATTAATAAATGTGTCGCGACCGCCGAGAGAACCCCCTTCCTGTAGCAGTGTCGCAGCCTTGCGTTGAATCTCCTCCGACTTTTCCACCAACCCACCCAGTAGACCGATCTCTGGGGTGTCAAAACCAAGGGTCTGTACCTCCTTTAGCAGAGCGTAGAGATCCTCCAGACTTCGGTCTGGTCTGTCGCCTGGATCCCGGTCGTCGAACGCGGGGATGTTGACTTCGTGAAGTGGAGGTCGACCACGTGAACGGCGAGAACGTTTGCGACTTTGTTTGCGGATGATAAACGTGTTGGCAGCATCGAGCCACTCATTGGCACGGTTGACGCATTTTCTGAGTGGAGCCAACTCGGGCAAGTGGTGATTTATCCGTTCCCCCTCGGCGAGAATTGCCCGAAGGGAGCGGAGTGACGGCATGTCACTTTCTGTCAAAACTTTGTGAAGCTTAGCCTTCCACGTGGCCGGAATGGCTGCCCGATCGGCCACCTTGACAAGGCTTTCTTGCAGCTCCACGTCCGAGAACCGCAGCCTCAACACGTGCTGGTTTATGGGATGATCGCACAGATGCTTCGCATGCTCAATGCAAACCACCTCGCTCTTGCAGTGGCAAGTGACTTGCGAGAGATAGCAGAAAACCTTGCAGTACACGCACTGGTACTGGTCCTCGGGTCGATCCTCTTCCTCGAGCCGCTCCACCACACCAAGGGTCCTAGCGACTTGGCGTGATCCCAGCTCGCGTTCGGTCATTTCCCTCAGGCTCGACTCCAACCTAAAGACGGTCATATTCAGCGGGGAATAGCAGAACACGCCGTCACAAGGGATGACTCACCACAAGGCCGTCTTAATGGACGTTGACTGTTGCGTGATGGTGACCAAAAGTTCGTCGTGAGAGAACACGGGTAATTTTCTGTGCTCTCTGTAACGCTGCACACAGTCGCGGCCGTAAGACAACCAATCAGGAAGCGCGAAGTTGACGGCCTCATTGAAATTAAGCTAAAGCCGCACAAAATCAATACTGTATGAATGATCAATCGCGTGTAAAACGTACCCCATGATTAAATCCTGCATGATACGCCTTCGGGAAGGTGATGACAAATTCGCCTGCACGTTGGTTGCATGCGTACACGCGGACCCCAGCATCGGTGAGGCGCATCGGGTTCATCAGTGTTACCAGCTGGAAAAGGAGATCTGGCTGTGCTTCGAACAGATCCGGCGCCTCGCTCTTGATCGCGGCTTCGAATTTATCTGCGTCTTCTCCTGGAATGCCGTACCACGTCTTTGTTTCCCCCCAATGCTCTATATGAATATGGTCAATCATGTCACCTTTGATATGAAAACGAAGACGCGACACCCACGGAAGTTGATGCTGTACGTATAATGATCCTACGCAGGCCATCACACTGCGGCCTCTATAACAGGAGGGGTGAAGGCTTACCTCGTTGTGCCAACAGAAAGTGGAAAATACCATTCCTACGTAGGTCCACGGCACGGTCATACCCGAGATGTCTGATTTGATGAACCGCAGGAGGGAATCCGCTAGAATGGGAATGTTGTTCAAATTCCAAGAATCCTTGGAAGCAGAATCAAGGGGATGAGTCTCCATGGTCGGCATGGCACTATCGTGGAGGTATCAAGAATATTTAACGGCTGAAAATTGCAGAAAAGGTCACCTGCGACATACCTGCCGTGAGTGGTCGAGTGGACATCGGCTCCGTACTCGATCTCAACCGTGTCGCTCGGGGACTGAACAAGCCGCCAAAATTCGTTCTCCACATCACTCTCGGTCACCAAAACGTTACCGACATAATTTACGGTGGGATCATTAAGATCCGGCGGTGATTTGTGGGCAGGGGGATGAGACGCCCACCACCTACGGCGAAATTCGAGATCCCTGGCTTGGAAGCTGGAAAGACTGTGCTCCTCCCCCTCATCGAAACCGAAATCACCACCGGTCTCGAACAAACACGTGTGGCAAAACCATTGATCTTTTGGAATCGAAATCAATGGCGGATCCAAGCAGAACATGTGGAAGCCTTTTAAAAGTGAGACATGACCAAAAGAGACGTGACGAAGACGATTCGCCGTACCACAGTCACAACCGTCACAGAGCAGCATTTCTTCTTCGTGATTTTTCTTCTGACAAACTTCACAAGACTGCTAATTTCGGAGTCAGAAGGTGATTCGGTTCATTCCACCAAAATACCTACCTCCTGAGTTAATTTTGTGACCTCGTCTGGCTGTGACGTAGGCGATGCTGATGACATTCGGCTCGCAACATTGCGACGCCTCCGAGTGGCTGCTCGGGACCGGTTCGGTGAGGTGTAGGGCAGAAAGAAAGAAAAACTTACGAGAGGTTTGGTCATGGGAGGCAGACTTTGCGTTCCGTCTGGAACTCGTACCTTCCGTGCGGGAGCCATTTCGCTCCTTATAATCGCCATCATCTGGGATGTCAGACAGAGCACTCGAGGAGGAAGTTAAAGGACTAGAAGGCGGAGATGTGGCATCGCGGGTGTGTCCATTACGGGTTCGCGCGGATTGAATATTTGTGTGGGTTTTGAGGTGAGGATCACGAGCTCCGCCTGGTGAAGTTGACAACGTGGGTGAATTTCGGACTCGATCGCAAAAATGCTCATATGGTAGGATGATTCGCGTGTAGGAATTCTTGATCTGGGTGGATAAACCGGGTATGCCCCTGTAGCCGAGAAGAGCGCCGAGGTCACCCCATTTCCGATTCTTTGTGACCTATCGTATGAGTTAGCGGTGACAAAAAAAGAGTGGCATGGGCAGGATGGATACCGCATCATAGCCACCAAGTTTGTGGACCTCTTTGCGAAGAAGCCAGAGATCGAGAGACTTGTGGTTGATCGTGGGCACGGAGACACGTGGATTGCCTTGCTGCTTGTGGAAGCGGTAAAGCTGCTCCAGAAAATTAACCTTTGCACGAGATGAAGCCTCGATGGAGTTGAGGCGCTGCAATCGAGTCTTGAAGCGAAAGGCCTGGCGGAAATGAATAAATATAAGATCGAGGTTTACGAAAAAAAAATGAGAAAAATGCGGCAGGATGACACAAACCTCTGTATTAGTGACAAAGGGCATTTTCCAGCCGACTGGAGGGACTACTTTGCAAATTCCATAGCTGAGAGCCTTTTCGGCGATCGAACGAATGTAGGTCATAGGGTCCTTGAATTCGTCTGAATTTGGGTAGAAAACGGGACAATCCTCTAGGCCAAAGGGACGGGGAGATATTCTGGGAAGCTGATTTCTAGGGCTCGAGGTCTTGACGGAAGAGAGGTCGAGGGAGGGAGAAACTGAAATTGGAGCAGAGTCACCGGAAAAATCATCAGATATGTCCTGCGATGCGACATCATCGCTATCGTGTGAGGAGGCGTGGTAGTGGAGAGCGGCAAGGGCGTGTGTCTTTGATTTGCGAGGAGCGCGCTTGGAGGAGGAGGCGGAATTGTCGGACATCCGGGAGAGAGAGGCGGAAGGAGGATCATCCTGGGATATGATTGGGAGAGCACCTTCTACTGGGATTGAGAGACAAGAGGTGAAGGTATTTGGCTGTTTATTCGGAAAGTCGGTTGGTAGGGCGTCCGAAGAGGAACGAGAAGCGGAGTGAGGAGGAGTGCGGGGAGACCTTCCTCTGCGGGATGGAGTACCGCGAGACGGGGGGGAGTGTTCCATGGGGAAGATGGGAGACAGAGAGGAAGGGGCACACTGGCGACCTGTACGCTCCCTGGCGTGGATGTGTGGGAGCGGGCATTGAATTTGGGCACCAAGTTATCGTGTCGTTCCTCGTGGGAACATCCACAGACGTTCGCGGATTCCAATCTCACAATGCTTCCGCGTCCTGCCAGCGCCCCGCTCGTTCTCCCGTTCCTGGCCATACCGACTTAGATATTCCCATCTTTCTGGCTCGGGAACCAACGTGCTGCAGCGTCGCGAAATGATATGGACATGGAACTTAATATGTACTAGCTCCAAAAATTTCAATAGTCCAACCATTGCTATGGCTCTTAGAGCGGTGTAGTCGTCAAATTAGACTTCATTCCATCTTGGTGAAACAATAATATACCGTATGGAGTGCTTCGATTCGCTGACGCGGCAGACTTGAACCAGCACAGCAACCGTCTCAATGAACAATGCCATATGGTCCCCGCCGCCGCCGCATCAGCGGTCGTGACAAACCTCCATGTGGGTTCAGTGTGTTTGGCAGGCGAACAGATAATTAATTGGCTCTCAGTCTATGATATGAATCCTGTTTCAGCCTCAAACGCTTGGACGTGATAGAGTCACCACTCCCGAGTCTTCCGTTATCGTGTGGACCACAAGCATCAAAACCTAATCACACACTAACCCTGGTTCATTATTCACTAGGGCCCGAGATGGGTGGAAATTTTACGTATCACCGTAACGGAGTGGTGGGCTATGTATACCTTATCCGCCTGCAATGCCTCGCAGGGACACGATGGCATGATATTCTCCCTCCACAATGCACATGGCTCGTTGATCCCGCAAAGGAAACAAAAAATTTCATAAGGAAACAAAACTAAAGCCCCCGGTGGGACTCGAACCCACAACCTCCAGATAATCTATTTAGAAGTCTGACGTCATAACCATTAGACAACGAGGGCTTGGTTGCGACGTCTTCTTAAACATATCAACGACATCATTCAGTACTACATTATCAAAGTGACTCACAAGCGCCCAACGCCGCCCTCAAAATCTTACGCATTACTATGACCTTTGTCAACTGTACTTGCAAGTGACCATCTGATTCAGAGTCACATGATACTCTGTGTCTCAAACCAGTTTGGTCGTCAAGTTTTATCGGTTCAAACGAGTCGAACACGTCCCTCTACCTCCGTGTTACAGCTTTCTACCTGACACTGCCAGTGTTCATCATATGGGCAGTGATGTCGGATTTTGACCGGGAATCCAATCGATGCATGTCAATACTCCATCTGAATTCCTTTCGCGGATGCGGAATACAAGGTATGTATCACCTTATCATAATATTAATATCAGCGCTGCAGGACCCTGGCAAGTCCAGAGTGTTCGACTCGTGTGCCACGACGTGCTGTAGTAGCAACCCGACTTGTCGTCGAACGCGCCAAACGACCTGATCCACAGTACATGGCTCCCTCCCGCCCTCGTCGCCACTCGTCTCCGCGTGTTATCGCATCACACGCACACCGAGGGACTATACGTCGACTGGGGCTATTTATGGTCGCGTGATATGGTTTTGCAGACACGTTGCCCTTCTTCCATCCTATCTATGCCTTCTTCCATCTTATCTACACCTTCTGTCAACGCTTTCCGAGCCGAAACATGTCGTCCGACGCTACAGCCCAACGTCCGAGCGTCCCTGAAAACCCACCACTACCATCACATTCGGACACTAGCCCGACTTGCCACGTGCCAACGTATGATTCATTGACCTGACCCACCGAGGACGGTCACCAAGATCACGCCCGACCGCGCCCTCGGAGACGTACTAATCCCATCTTATCACGTACCCCATACACATACATACAACCCCCCTGCCCCGATCGCCTTGTGGGAACACCAAACAGCTTCCACGAATTATGAAACACAACGAAGAGAAGGGACAGAGGCATGCGAGCAACGCCCTTTTTCCTCGGGCGAGGCTTATAAAAAGGCGCCTGGGGCCGTTCCCTCCCCCCCCCCCCACACTTTATCAACGACCCACCCGCAGTTTTCATTAACGGTTACGTGCCAATCGATCTCACCCCCACCCACCACTTCCCCTTTCCCTCACCGACCGCTCTCGCCGTAGCCCCACTTTGTCCCGTTGACACTCCACGTGTTGTCACGAGTAACTACTTCTCCTTCAAGATCTGTCGAGAACAAACACGACATGGATATCAGACTGAGGGCTTTACAACGTGTATGTATTCCGCGCCCTCGGCCCCTAATCCTCATCCCACAATAAAATATAATAAAACACAGGCATCTGCCGTTCGTCTCCGCACCTCCGCCTATCGATTCGACATCGACTCGGACCTCTCCTCCTCCTCGTCCGACACGTTCGACGAACAACCCACCAAATGGTGGACTCGGTGTTGTTTCTGTCTTTGTTTCAAGACTTGGTGATGTGATCGGCCCCTCGTCGGCGTGTTGGGATAACATCTCCGCGGGAATAGGAGGTGAACACAGATACCCCCCTGGTTGGACTTCTTCTTCTTCTTTTACCACTTCCTTCTTTCTTTCGTTTGTTGACCATGTCGCTGCTAGTGTGACCTGGCAGATGCCGGCATCTGTGTACGTTACCGATTATAGTGCGGCACGAGACAGGTTTACATATTGGGCTTGTACCATCAGTTGTATTTCATACGAAAGAATCAACTCTTCTTCTTGATCGAGTCAGTGACGCGATGACCAGTTCTGACGCCAGGAAAAATCCTAGGAGATAGTCAGAGGCAGAGAATGCTTGGATTAGCATATCGGATAGCGAGTGCGTGAGGGTACATTTTGCAGTGCGGCAGGCAGGTGAAATACACTGGACATGCTGGACATATTTAGGGGGAAAAAAGAAATAAACCCGAGGGGATCCTGGCGGTGGGATGTTCAGTCAAGACACCTTGCCAATTGGATTATATGGGTATCCAGAGAAAATAAAGAAAAAAAAATACTGGTATCGCAATTTGCGGAAAGGAAAGGAAAATGAACGAGGACGGGGAAGGGTGAGGTAGCAGGAAAAGAGGAGGAAAAGTGAGCGAGTGAAATTGAGTTCCAAGTCTCTGCAGTCAAAAGGCAGGTCCGGAAAAACGACGGAGAAAAAAAAAAAAAAAGAGGTGGATCATGCGTCGCCGACCAGCGTACCAAGGCACCAAGCACCTTGGCCCTTCTTCCTCTTTCCCCACGTAAAACCGACCTCCCCTCTCCCCCTCCCACGTCCAACGCATAATAATTACTTTCTAAGCGCGCGCAACTGCGCCCGTAGATTTGCATTCTCGGTTTGCGTTGAGTTGAGCTCGTCCAACAACGCAATCCGCTGTGTCTGCTCCGACGATCGCATCGCCTGGACTTCTTCCTGGGCTTCACGGAGTGCCTTTTGACATTCCTGCAGTTGTCCCTCCAGTTGCTTGCGTACCATCTCAGGGGCTGATGCTGCCTCTTGCGCGAGGGTGAGCGTCTTGGCGCTGAGCGTGTTGTTGGCCTCGGTGAGTTGTCTGCATGTTTCTGCTTGGTCGGCAGCCTGCACCTCCATGTCTCTCTTCTCCGCTACTGCGCGATCTACGGCAGCTTGCAGTTCCTGTATCTCGTTCATCCTGCATCACATCACATGAGTAAAACGATCACCTGACAAAGTAGACAAATAAAACTAAAACCATCCTTTCACAGTACTTTTTTTTCCCCCTGAAAAATGAACAAGAGGGCGGGAAAACACGCACAAAGCAGCCTGTTTCTGTTGTAAAGTAAAGTTTTGATCGTCGAGGGTAGCGACATGCTTTTGATACGTCTCCAGCGCAGCATTGCTGTCCTCAGCGAGCTTCTGCACACGCTCCGCGTTCTTCTTGAGTAGATCGTGTGCTTGCGCGGATCGAATCAGTCGTTCGATCAATGCTCGGTCGTCGATCACCAAGGCTTGAACGCGCGCAACAAAGGCTTCGAGGGAGAAAGGCCCGCCAACGGCAGCTTGGGGTGATTTTGTATCGTAGAGCGCCTTGAGGGAACGGATGTCCATATCCGACAGGGAGGGTAGACCTGATCTAGAATAGGCACCACCCGGACTCGAGGCCGTGGAAGCCGCCCGGAGGTGGCGCGGCGTGTTGAGCTTTGCCGAACGCAGTTCAGGGGCGGGCAGAACGGCCCACACGGGTTGTAGGAGTGTAACAACATCGGCGACATCGCCTTTGTATTCGATCGGTGGGCCGGTATAGACGGATAGCGAGGTCAATTCCTGTAAAATGAAATTTAGTGTCATGCAGCTAGGGTCGGGGAAGGCATGAACCTTCACGCGGGCGTCCAGGGCGAGGGTTTCCCGCTTTGCATCGTCTCTTTCTCGCAGTGATGCCTCGAGTTCTGCTTGAAGCCGAGACTCGAATTGCTCCCGGGAATCGCCGTGCTCTCTTATGATCGCAGAGAGGTTCTCGAGGTGGGCTCCGATTGATGCGAGTAGACCCTGCAACGATGCATCCCTAGATGTGTGATCGAGGTCGTGGAGCCGCATCAACGTACGGAGAGTCTCGATTGCACCATCCAATTCCACTCGCGCTTCGCCACCTCCTCTCAGCCGATCCAGTTCATCCTCCATCACAGCCTTTTCTGCCTGCCAATGTGCACGTGCCTCCTCATACTCCACCTCAAGGGCCGAAAGCTCTTCACTTCCTCTCTGCACATCTACATCCGCTTTCTCCCGAACTGAAGCCAACATCCTCTCCATTTCCATGGCTTCGCCACTCTTCTCTTCCAACACCTCGAGTCGTCTTTCGAGCCTTTCCACCTCTCGCTCCCGCGCTGCCAGCTTTTGCCTGTCCTCTTTCCATTGGGCACGCTCCTCGGTCAACTCGTCGCACCGTGCTTGGAGTTCCTCAAACCGCGGTAGCTCCTGTTCTAGCGCAACGACCGTCTCCTCGGCATTCTGGAGTTCCATACACATCGTCGTCTCCATCTGTTCTTTCTCCAAACGAAGATGGGACAGCTCGCGTACCATCTTTGCGTTCTTCTTGTTCGCCGCATTCAGAGACTCGGTGGCAGCACGTAAGTTGGTCTCGAGAGTAGCAATATCGGATGCGGAAAAAGGTGCTCTGGGTATTTGTGCGTCTGAATGTCCGGCGAACAGATGGGCACCCTCAAACTTTAATGGGGTGGACAGAGCACTGGCGACCGAGCCAATGGTCGAGTTTCGATTCGACGTGATGACTCTTGAAGCATCCAGTTCAGATACGCCATTTGAGGATGGATGGGTCGTCTTTTCCATCTTGTGCACAGAGTACCCTAACACACCGGCACGGTGTTCGAGCAGCTTTCGATATACCTCGCTCGTCCGCTGAGACACGCGCCATAGTTCTTTTTGTGCCGTCGCGACCTTGCGTTCGGTCGTCTCGAGTTGTTCCTCTATCTGTTTCGAAACTTTTCTGTGCGCTGCGTTCACCTTGGAGAGTAACAGTGCTGCATCACGAATCTTGGTTTCGAGCTCGACTTTTTTCTGAATCGCCGTCAGTCGAATCTTGAGAACGTGATACTCCTTGAAAGGGGTGTCAGGATGAGGAGGAAATAATTTGTTCGTACGCACCTTTTTGAGCTCTTCGACGTCTTCGGCGTTGAGTATTTCGCATTCTCGACTGTCGACGACGGCTTCGCTGGTGAGCAAGCTCATGAGAAGCTCATCCCGGATATTGACCGATCCAGACGTCCGTTTCCACCCCACGCTACTCTCCCGCATCATGGGTTGCGCCCGACTCGGTGGAGGCACACGAGACAAGGAGGGCGTTGGCGAGCCAAGGATGGTCGCAGCACCATTCGGGACGGGCTTGCGAGTCGGCGAGGCGACATTGAAGGACGCGATACTGCCTGTGGGTGTGCGTGCCGAGGCAGGCGTCGACTCCGACCTCGAAGATTGAACAAGAACGCTTCCGGGCGTCGGCTCGCTCGTCGGAGACGCCACTTGAGACGGCTTCGCTCGTTCCTTGCGAATGACCAGACCTGGTGTGCCACTGACGGGTTTGCCATCCGCGGGGGGAGTTGGCGGGGAATTTTGAGGTGACCAGGAGGATTTTGAAGGAGGCAGAGAGGAACCGGGGGATGATGGGGGTGGTGTGACGGGTGCAGGCGCTGGCGGTGGAAGTGGTTGTGTGTTGGACCCGCCTCCAACGAGGAATCTGCGGACACCGTTCATAAACTTGAATTGCTCGACGTCGCCAGATGTTACATTAAATGTTGTCGTTGCTGATGTGACGACGACGGCGAGGATTAGAAAGATGACCACTGGTAGTAGTTTGAACTAGTCCCAGCGACTCGATGTCGTTTTTGTTTGTGTTCCGGGCTTCGGCTGTTGGGATGTCAACGTTTCAGCCGGCCCAAGCTGGCTTTACTCGGGACTGTGAGGTGCGGCATCAGCACAATTTAGTACTGCCGCCGCGTCCGACTTACGTTCTTCTCGCCGACCAACACGATGCTCACGGCAGCCGAGTATTGACCAGCAAACCGTTACATTGCACTGAATGACATCCACGTCAAAGTCGGCCATGTCGTTCACCTTCCAATGGCCCCGCTTTTCCGACCAGTTCCACACCGATGCGATCCAGATGCTCAACAACGCACTCAACAAGGGAAACAAACCACCCGTGATTGCAGACAAGATCGAGGTCGTCGAGTTGGAGATGGGCACTCAGGTGCGCGTCCGCCCTCTCAGGGACATATTCACCGCACTCACCATGATGTCAACTAGCCTCCTGAACTAGAAATTCGGGACATTGGCGATCTCACCATGGATCAATTTCGAGGCATATTTCGTCTGACGTACGCTGGCGACGCTCACTTGGTCCTCAAAACTAAAGTGCAGGTGCGAATAATTATCTGTCATGTGTGCATTTCGGGAACCCGAGATGACCCTTGATGCGCAAGGCGAATCCCCTGAACCATAAGCAACCCGATATACACCTCATGACTGGCTCAAGAGGAATGCTGGCAGCCAAAGAACCTCTCGTCGTACCCATGCTCCTTCGCCTCTCGCACTTCAAGCTCAACTCATATGTCGTCCTCGTCGTTTCCAAACAAAAGGGTATCACCCTCGTATTCAAGACCGACCCTCTCCAAAACGTCGACATCCACAGCACCTTTGACTCTATAGCCGTCATTCAAAAATTCATACAACGCGAAATCGAAGGACAGCTTCGTCAAATGTTTAGAGAGGATTTGCCGGGTATCATTCATCGTCTAAGTCAACAATGGGTCAAGGCAAAGGTGGAAGCGCCCTATCTCTACAAAGGGCCACCACCGGTGGTGCGTCGGCCGTTTGATACTGCTTCCGCGCCAGACCTGTCGTATCTGTCTGATGTCTCTGGAGTTTCCGTTGGAAGCTCGGCTCGGAGGACATCGAAAAGCATTCCTTCTGCCCCTCTTATCCCGTCCCCGACCGAATCTATAGGTTCGTTACCTGAGCTCGAGAACTTTGACCCAACATATGGGCTTCGTCCAGACGGTCTTCCTATGAAGAGCATGTTCCCGAGCTTCGGTCGGCTATTCAAACAAAATAAGGGTCTTGCAGATCTCACGGAGGAGCAGTCGGAGGTGGATGAAGAGGAGAAGGAAGGGGAAGGGGAGGAAGAAGAGGAAGAGAAAGGGACATACTTAGTGGTAGACTGGGAGGATACTTCAATTGGTTATTCGCCACCCCCAAGCCTGGCGCCAGATGACTCCGTCACAGAGTACGAGACCATCCCCGCTGTCGGTGGAGGTATCGTCACCCGTCCACGGGTCTACCATTCACAATCAATGATTCAACCTCCAGCCGAAATCTCCCGAACCAACACCGACCCAGGTAGTGTAACAGCTTCTTCGCCCAGCTTCCGATATCCTATATCGCCGTCACAGCAGGCAGGTCCCTCGAGAACTAGTTCGTTCCAATACGGTCCACTGCCATTCCACCGTCTCTCCGTCTCGTCTTCCACCACTGCCAACGGAATTGGCACTGACCCAGGTGGTGTAACAGCTTCTACACCCAACTTCCGACATCCTATATCACCGTCACAGCAAGCGAGTCCCTTGCGAGCCAGTTCGTTCCCATACTGTCCACCGCCATTCCGCCGTCTCTCTGTCTCGTCCTCCACTTCCCCCAACCTCGACCCGTTCTACTCTGGCTCTCCACCGCATCACGCCATGTCTGAAGCAGATCCCAAGATTATCCTCCGCCCAACCCTGAACAATACGTTACACCAACTGTCGACGCTCAGCTATTCAAATCATACATTGTCCCCTTACACCCGCTCGTTGGAGCATTTCGCCGTGCGGAGTGGTCCCCCACGGACGCTCAACGCATCCGGGGTACGCGCTCCTCCCGAACGACGTCCCGTCAAAGCAAAACGCAAACGAACGTATCGCATCGGGGGAAAGCCACAATCCCAGCCCGACCCAGAATCCAATGCTCATCCACCGCGCACGTCTGCACCCTCGCCGATTCCCCCCTCCGAATTCGATCCGTCCGAGATTGACCAGTATTTTCGGTCGTGGGACGATGCGGATGGACTCGTTGGGGAGCCTGGACCGAGTCGGCTCGGACAACAGCAGCTGCGTGCGCTGGATTCACCGCCACGTGCGCCTCTGCCAGGATCTTTGCCTCGGTAGCTACGCGGCGCGTACAAGACTCTGCGTCGGCGACGTCCATCGCTGAATTTTTTTTCCTTCTTTGCTCCTTTGCCCTTTCTGTTTATTTCGCTTTCGTGTCGCCTCGAGAATGTTGGGGCCCATCCACGACTGTGGAATGGGTTAGAACCATGATCGTACTTATGTCAGTATACCTTGTAAACGCCACCTTACGATAATCATTGCACAGCACATCAAGTACCACTCACACCCTGTAGGACAATAACCACATCCAGAAAGAAAAACAGAAAAACCATTAAGTAAATGTGCTTGATTGCATGTAGATTACTAGATATCCCTTTTTACATTTACGTAGTGTTGCTGCCAATTTAAACTGCAGCTACTACAGGGCGGCTTTAGCCACAGCTTGCAGCTATTGCAATTATCCAGTCAGGATCCTTTCAACTTGCTGCTGCACTTATTGATCAACATCCATATACTCCACAAAAGCACAAACTTTGTTGTTCACTTGGTCCACATGCATCTCAATCCCCCACACTTCTTTGTAGAAGTCTCAGTGTGCTGGCAAGTCATGATCACTGTATTATGTTGGTTCAATATGACTACTCCTGACCTCAACTCAGGCTAGAACTTGGTAGTGGTCTACATATTCAGACTTTTTCCATTGTTGCTATTCTGATCAAATCTAAAGAAATGGTCTTTACAATTTCTGTTCCAAAGTCTCCTTTCACCTTGGTAACATGATCCTCAACTTCCTCCTTCTCCCCAGTGTGGTGCCTTCTGCCAAGTGCATATGAAACCAGAAAGAACTTGTACACAGCAAAAATATATGTCACCTATCTCATTCAAGAATACTCCTAGCTCATGCTGAACGGTGCTCCGAGACCAAACGGCTGCACTCCCATGGCATTGGGGTCGATCGGTACTGAAACGGACTGGGGCTGAACGAGAGGCGACAACGTGACCCCACCGAACTCGAATTCCTACATGTCAACAAGAGAGGGGGGGAGGGGGGGGTAAACCAATCAGTCGTGTCCTCCCACGTGAAACGCAGAAACGAAAGCGAAACGACGAGCGAACGAAATCAAAAGGGCAAACTCACATCTACATGCAAGCTCGGCATCCGGCTCGTATTCTGCCTCGCCGACGGCGTCTGCCTCAACTCCCTAAAATCGTTCTTTGTGTACGTCTTTGAAAGTCCCGAGATCGCTGGTGACCTCAACAACGCCGTCGGTGGCGAGAGCGCCACCAATCCTAGCACGTCTCGATCTCGTCCCGGAGGAAGCGACCTGTATTTCCGCGTAGGCGTACACGGGACCGGCGCAGGCGGCTGCAACACCTCCTCGAGCGCGTGGATCGACAGCGCAAGTGGGCGCACGCGTGCATCTGGAATCAACGTCGTCGGAATCGACGAATCAGGGAGCGGGGTCAGTTTTCCCTTGATGGCTTTCAAGGCGGGGTACATATCCGGCAACACCCCGTTTTGGAATACCTCGCAGAGTTTATCCCACTTGTCCCAGGAGAGCCCGGGAAGGTCGGATGGACCTGGAAGCTTGTCGCGGAGCCAGTCAAGCGCTCGGACGACACTTTGGACGTCCAGCGAGTCGAAGCTGTTCCCGGACCCTGCGATCGACGAGAGGCAATGTCCGAATTCCCATAAGAGCCGATCTAGAGCGAGCTCTGCATCGCTAACGGTGGAGAGCATGACTCGGATAGTGTCGAACGTCTCACCGATACCGATGCCCAATTCCGTCACGGAGACACCGCGGACCAGTGCAAGGGCGACCGCAAATTTGAGGGTCGGATCAGTAACCGAAGGAGAAGACGCGAGAATTTGAGTGATTTGTACGAGGTATGTGGAATGCAGGCGGGCGCTCAACATGGAGGTGATCGTGTCCGTGAGCGCATAGCTAGTCTGGGGCATCGTGCAGATCGTATTCATGCACATAGTTGAATGTTCAGATGACTTGTCCATGAGCCTGGCAATGAGCTGAAGGCAGAGGTTGACTTCATACTGCGCGATAGTGTGATGCGGGCCTCGCATGCACCCAAGAAGCCTAGCAACGCTGGCCATATGCTTGAATTCCTCTGCTAGCAGCCACTCGCCGACGTCCAGAGTTCCATTATCTAGGGAAACGAGTCGATCGAGGAAACCAAGTCTGCTATCGACATCTAGAGCGCGGAAGAACGTGCCCAGGTCGGTGAGAATATGAGGTATGACAGAGAGTACCCATCTCGTGTTGAATTGTGCTGCTTCTGGAGCAGCATCAGGCATAAGACAGTCAACGAGGGTGTATACCTGCCGAATGCGATGGGCTGGATCGATATTGTCCACTCGGAGGCCGTGCTCGAAGAGTGTTCGAAGGAAGAGTGCAGGTCCCCGCTTTGGGGAGTCTACACCCCACAACTCGGAAAGTTGGCGAAGAAAAGCCACGCAGGTCTGTCGGACGCGCTTTCCGGTCACCGCTAAAGAAGGTGGTACTGGTGCTTGTGACAAAAACAAGTCGGCACAGATGAAGATATCCATTATCGCCACGATGACGCAGCGCATGGAACGACTGGTAGTTACCGAAAGAGGCTCGAGGTGGATGACAAGAGGCAACAGTTCATCAGCGAGCAGCAGCAGTTGCTCCACAATCCCTGCTTCTCGCGGTTGTGTCATGTTGAGAGAACATAATGTCTTGAGTTCTTGGCTGACGGAGGATGCCATATCTATGGCGTGAAATACCATGCCTTGTATGCCTCCTCTCCATGCTGTGTCGAGGACATTCCAGTCCCCAGCTTCGTCTTCCTCAAGTTCATGAAGGATAACGGCTACGGCGACTCTCAATCCACGTACGCGGCCCAAGTCGAATGGTGGGGAATCCGTCCGGACAAGTTCCTCCATCGCACCGAGCAGTCCATCATCGGCTATCGTAGCTGCCCTATGCAACGAAATACGCTCCTCTTCGCTGATGTACGTCAAGGAGAACGGTTGCCAAGACCGCAAGCACTTGACGAAGTCTGAACTAAGGTAACATCGAGGTTCGTTGACGAGGTTCAATATGATATTTTCCGCATGAATGCCCGATTGAGCCGGAGGGTCGTTGTCTATCGTCATGCATTCCAGCCGGAAGGTCATCTGGCGGAGCAAGAGAAGATGATTGACTATCTGCGACGTTATGATCAGATACACTCGAGGAAATTTGGCGAGAGAATGTACTTCGCGGTAGCCTGGAACGTCTTGCCATGATCTTAACACTCCCAACGTACGTTCTCGACAGTGGTCATTTGGCAGACTATCTGACCAAGCGTAGACCGCTAGAACAGACGCGACTCCAATGTAGGCTTTAACAAATCCGAGAAAATCGCCATGGGATATCGCTGTCGATGGTGGGTCCAAAAACGATGCAAGCGAGCTATCACTGTGAGGTGGTCCATCCCGCAGACTCGCCCAGAGATCGTCATGCATCGTCATGCAACTCAACCAGACACCAAACGATTTTTCTTCGCTTCCTACATCCTTTAGAAACCGACAAGCATCCACAAAGTTGCCCTCAGGGTTCGACAAGGCGTCTTCAAATATTTGCCAGTGCCGTACTCGAGCTGTTAGTCGTTGGGCACCTTTCTTAACTTCTCGTCGGGCTGTGGGTAATGACTCCACAGATCGGAGTGTATCCTTAAACCAGTCGACGTTGAGCAGTTCTGAAATGTCAGGGTTGGTTGATGCATCCAACAAGGTATATATCGTGTCATCGTCAATCAGGTTAGAAACGTCAAACACGTTTTCCAAGTCGATTGATTGCTAGAACGTGGATTAGTGAACAGATACTAACTCGTGCAGGCGACACACCATGAGCGCTTGTGCAAAGTGGGGGTTTTGTGAAGCAGAGCGGCATAGTATTCCGGACACGAGATAAGCCTGAGTATCGTCCTACTTGCAAAGATATCGTCAGCCTGGAACGTCGAACAGATTCACTGCGGACCATTGGACCGATTGCATCTGCAATCTTCTCGGAAAACCGCTGCAGAGACTCGACAGAAGCATCCTCGGCTACCGGGCGACTCAGACAGCGAAACGCTGTGTCTAGATCAATATCCATGTCCTCCTCGTTCAAGTCAGAATATAGATGGGGGAATTCAGGGAGATCCCAGTCGTCGTTGGGTGGTTTCAAACAGAACATCAGACGAATGACAAGGTTGAGTGAAGGGGCATCTGGAATCAAAGTAAGAAGTTGTCTTGCCAGACATGTCGGATCAGCAGCATTAGCGAGATCAAGTGGAGGTGAAATGGAGACAGGTCGAGGAAGCTGTAATAAACCTGGCGTGTACGACGTCACAGACACAATCGCGTCCGTGACGACCTCTCCGTATATGGCCATAGACACGCTTTCAAAGTCCCCGCGTACGATCATCAGTCGCGTTACAAACTAAATGGAGTGGTCAGGCTTGAGGCGAATGAAAACAAGAGAATAGATACGTGCATCAGCACCCATGTCAATCACAAACTCAGTCTGCCCACCCGAGTATGCGATCACGGTCGGGATGAGCGCGTTGGGTGCCTTGAGCTTGAGTTTCCCATCTTGCGAACCTGGCACAGGTTGCGCGTTGAAGTAAACATCGGTGAAGAACGAAGCCGGCTCGGTACATCTACAGAGCGTATCAGTATCGATTGAACGTGCATAGTCGGAGACCCACGCGACAACATCCGGGCTGTTTGCAAACGGCTTTACGCCAGTCGGAAATATCTTGACAGCTTGGACTCTACATGGGGATGAAAACCGTATGGCAGCCAACTTGGAAGGTCCGAGCGGTTTCAAGTTACACCATTGCAACAACATCGATGTTTGTTCGTTCGTCAGGACTGTCCTTGTCGTCGCTGTCGTCGATGAGCGCGTGTGTAGAGGAATCACGTGCTGGCAGAGGTATTATTTGTAATTGTTTGGCTTGTCTAGGTATAGCGCTACTCTTGCCGCAATACGTGGAAAGACACTCTTGCTTGCTGCGTAGAACCACGTCGTTCCGTTCCTCCAAGTCTCACCATGAGTCCCCCGCCAACCATCAAGCTTCCACAACTCTCTCTGCCTCACCAGAACACCAGCCTCAAGGGCCGAAAAAGAAGTGGCAGTATAGTCAAGGTCGAGGAAGTCGGGGGCCGGGTCGAGGAATTGCTCGACAGAAGCGCATACGTCAACATCAACGCGAATTGGGTCAATGCAAAAGGTGCGTGAGAGCATATGAATGGTTCATTTTTTTCTCAGCGCCCACGTCATGTTACAGGCGCATGGTTAATTCACGTCGTCCTCGTCTTCACGGGCAAGATCATCATCGATACACTTCCTGGCATAACGCAGCAAATCAGCTGGACCCTCGTCAACTTGATATACCTCGCAGTAGGTGTCCACAACCTTCTGTACACCCAATGAGATGCTCAACATGGTTAGTTGTCGTATCTCATGTTCCACTGGGTAACTGGCATCCCATTCGACAACGAACTACATGCCGGTGCTTACGACGACCTCACACTCTGGGAGCAAATTGATGATGGCGCGCAGTATACCCCATCAAAGAAGTGGCTGGTCACCGCGCCAATATTGCTGTGAGTGTGGACCATGACCTTTGTGCGAATCTCATGACACATGCATTAGTTTCCTCGCCTCAACACATTACACAAATTACAATCCTTGGTTGTTTGCTGTCAACCTCGCGGCTCTCATCGGCCTTGCCATCGTTCCCAAGCTCCCTCAGGTAAGTGTCTGGTCCCAGTCCAGACTGGTCTACGCGTCCGTTGACATCCCTTCAGCTTCACCGACAACGTGTGCGATTTCTGGCAGAAGATGGATCAGGAATGGGCACACCAATCACACCAAGTTTTTCCCATACAGAACAACTCAAGCAAGTTGATCCATCAAATATCAACGATGTACTCTTCAAAATAGCAACATAATTGACTTAATTATTTCGATTCTTAAATTTCGACTTTAGACACTGGTCAGGGTGACCTACCTCCCTTAACCAAATTCGCTTTATTCTCTAGTGGAACGCACATCGCAATGGTAATTCCCCTCCTAATGGTGTATATATCGGCGTTGTATAGCAATTGGAACTGCGGCGGATTATCTCCCGTTTCACGCCGACGCTACCAACGGTTCCGACACGTCCTTATAAAGCGTAAGGCGCATTCTGACAAGCAAATACGAAGATAGGTCTGTTATGTGCATCATCCATTTATGACAGCTATATAAAGTACGCACAAGTTCCGGAGGAGCATCAAAATAGTAACTTTTCCAACAGCCGGGACATAGATTGATGCCTGTGAAAATGTCGGACGTGCCCGTGAGTGATATCCCTCGCGCCACGCTAGGTGTCTAGCACACCTTGTCCCTGACGTCTTTCTCAAAGTTCTTGTCCGCTGCCACGTTCACAGCGATGCATCCTTCTTTTAACCATTCCGTCTTTACTTTGTATTCCGCAGTTGGAACAGCCGAAATGACGACGTCTGAGATCGCTAGACATTCTTGTAGCGTCAGCTGGCTCGTGTGAGCAACATGGTGGGGAAGGTATTTCCGGGTTGCCTCTGGCGACGTGCGAGGGCGCTTCGTATACTCCTGACATCGGAAGGAAACGGTAAGCTTCCTATTTCGAAACGAGGACCCGAAACGCGGGACCTTTTCGCACGTTGCGCACCTGGATGGTGTCGATATCTACAGAAAACACGCGTGCACCGTCGTTGGCTAATAATGCTGCGAGGGGCCTACCGACGACTTCGGATCTATGGAAGGTGGGGACGGAGGTGTGCGTGAGTTTCAAGGGCACGTGCTGTGTTCTCACCGGTTGATGACTGTCACCGTCCTCCCGTAGGCACGGTCACCGTACGTGAGGATTTTATTGTATACTCCGATGTATTCGAGGCACTTGACGACGCCAAGTGGCGTGCATGGGAGGATGGACTTGACCATACCGGGAGGGGGAATATCATCTATTACTGGAATGTGCGGCATGGACGAAGGGACGGATGATGTGAGCGACTTGGGTTCTATAAATCGAACACTGCACACGAATCACTGAGTTAAACGGACCCGGAGAGACATCAAAAGTCACATTCATACTTGTGGTATAAATTATAGTGAAACTTGAAATGAAGTCCTTCGACGTCTTTCAATGGCGAGACAACCTTTGACGGTGAACGTTTCCATAAGTATGAGAAACAACACAGACATTCGGCGTCTCACTTGTTGTAAATAATGATCCTGTAGTGATCCAATCCACGCCAGTGACGGTTTTCTGACAACGAGCCGACCCACATACCTGCTGTCCGCCATAGATCGGGTAATATACCTAGATTCCGAAAGTACCCCGCCATGAGACCAAGCGGATACATATCCAAACGGCGAACGTGCGCACCATGATACCGTCTACGTCCGCATCTTCGTTGGCCTCTATGATCGCCTCTTCCACCCCTTCCCCATCGACTCGTTCAGCGCATTCAGCCGAACCGACCGCCTTCATGACGAACCGCACACCGAGCTCGTCACACTGCTTCCTTGTGAACTCGGCATAAAATTTACTCGGAGCTGCCGGTGTCCCCAGAATACCGACAAGCGTCGGTGTCCGCGACGATCGTGTTACAAACGTCTTGACCTCGTCCCGATAGGTGTCTGCGATGAGGTCTGCCTTGAGAAGCAGACCTTTACCCGAGGCGCCTAGGACCATATTTTGCTGAAGCCTTCAAGTTGTGATGGAGATGTCCTTGTGGCCGGACTTGGTATGTAAAATTTCGCGCAAAAGAGTCCACATTTACAAGTTTGCCGATCGCAGATCATCTAGATGAATTTCACTGGTTACGGTCACGTGGATCGCAAAGGTTCGGGAGGTGTCTAGGGATAAATAAAAAGTGATCGGCTCAAACACTACTTGCTCTGCGTTCATGATGGTAGGGTTTTCCGGAGGCAGTCGTAGCTATCTTCGACAAGGGAGCCAGTATCTGTACCTTCGAGATGATTGACGCGTTCATCAAGATTCCCCCAAGCTGACCGTAGACGTGAGGTCGGCTAGAAATCTCCTATCCTCCGATAGTTCTCGCACTCGTAGCGCTAGATCGTCCCAAAGGATTCAAATATAAACACTCGGACCGCATATGTGGATTGGGCATAACATAAAGAACGAAAGGGCTCGTCGCCAGGATGTCCGACCATGATAAATTGTGTCCATCATAAATGGAGCGAACGAACATACAGACGAAAAGCAAAACCGTTCCTGCTAGCAGGGGTGACCGATCCGGTGCTAATAACACACACACATATAACAAACTGCTTCAACGAATATTGCGGAGTACCGAGGGGCGACATCCGCACGGAAGGATCGGTCGCCCTCAACCCCCATGGGCATCGCCGTTGGCGAGATCCTCTCGGTGCAGGACCTCATCAGGAGCCTGTGAATCGTCAGCCTCAAAATCGTCTACATCAACATCATCGACCCAGGTCCCTTCCACTGCTTTGCCTGCTTCTTCTTCATCCTCATCGTCCATGAGCAACGCTGCTTTCTGTGTTATTCGACATACCCATCAATCGGCAGCCGGTCGCCGCAACAAGTCATATGCATACCTTCATAGCCTCAGCTTCATTCGAGTAGTGCCGTCCCCGTGCTCTGACGAACGCAGCATGCTTCGCAGCGGCTATACATCCCCGGTCAGCACCAAAAACTCAAAGAACGGGTCACGTCCAGGCACCCTACCTTCCTCATCCATTTCCTCTGCTTCAATCTCATCGCCTGAATCCGCCTTGAGCGCTCTGATCTCGCCCCTCGCTTCGTTCGGGAGGTTGAACGACGTGCTTCGGCTCGAAGCAGCACTCCCAGAACGTCCAGACGAGTTTCTACCAACGCTCGACAACGACGCTCTACGCGAGGACGGACCAGAAGCCACCATGCTTGTGGGGGACTCTGCTCTCGAGCTGACGCTGCTCGGAGAACCTGCAGGAGCTCCGAGATGGAAGTCGGGTATATCTACACACAAAGGGTGGGGGTTCGTTAATCACACTGTCCCGTACGACCGAACCGTGCATAGCACCACGTACCACCCTCGATTTCGTCCGTCTCGGCATTGTATCGGACGTACGGCGTCTTGGGCTCTGTGATCTTCATGAGACTATCTTTCTGAATCTCCGTCAACGCAATGTTGGCCTCGTCCCATTGTAAACTGCTACACCATCACACTGAATGTAAGAGACGCGTCGAGAAGAAAGCAAAAAACGGACTGTTGTTGTTGTCCAGTCAGTTGTGGCGCGGCGTTCTTGAGAATACCTTTGGGCTTTGGCTGAGATCCGGAGCGGGGTAACGGTGAAAGATGCGTAGGATCTTGTATGATCTCTACGGTAGACATTGTATCTTGTGTGTCAATGGTACGACGGCGGCGAACGAGGACGATGGAGAACTAGAACACGAATGGCTCAGTGCCAATCCTGTACAGTAGGGAGTCACCTGAATTCCCCTCAGCGTCCCTAGCATTAGGATGTGGGAATAACATGCCTTTCTGGGACGGACATTTTTGACAAGCGGATGCAGAGAAGTGCACAAACACAACGCGGAGACGTACACCCGAGATGCATCTGAATCTAGTGAATTGTGGGTCGGTTGTCCAGCTACGAGTACAGCGAAAATAGTGTACAAGTCCGACAATGACAGAAATAGCTCCACTGCCTCTAGTAGCGACCCGGATCAGAATAGTCCATTCATCAGTCGTTGTCCAGCGCTCTCGGGTTCCTGCCTCGCCATCTCTATGATGCTCAGCAACTTCTTGATACCAACCAATAACGGCAACGTCGGACTCTCCGCTTCAGAGGCAGTCCGTGGGAATCCGGCACTGGATAGCTGGCGGACAGTGTCACGTAGCTCCGAGTCATCAGCGAACAGCTCGACCGATCTGAGAACAACCTCTAATTGTCCGAGGTGGGAGATGGCAGGCGCTTTGATGGTGGCATCGAATACTTCTGAGAACCCTAGGTCCGTAATGTGTTGTCCGAGGGAAGAGGTTGCGAGCACCAAGAGGCGGCGACCCTGCGGTGCAGATACTCAGGATCTGTCAACTTAGCCCCCTTGGATGACGGTACTGACCTTGGGTGGTTTCCGTGCAATGAGTACTAGTAATGCTTGAAGAACGGGATTCGAGAATCTGCTACCCAAATATGTCCAATCTGCAGATTTACTGTCAATATCCGTCCAACCGAGTCACGGTGAAGTTACCTAGCAGCCGCTCTAGGCTGTCTACGACGATGACACTTAGCGGACTCTTATAGCTATCGTGGAATGTTTTCGTGATAGCAGCAATCTTTTGGGCTTCCGAAAAGCCAACCATCCGGTCAGGTGAGATAATCTTCACGAACGGGAATTCTGACCGCCATGCGATCGTTGCAGCCAAGACAGTCTTGCCAGACCCAGGTAGTCCGCTCAAAAGGACACTAACCCGAGGCGTCCGTTCAGATTTGGCAACTTGGTTGACGAACAACTTCCCCTTTTCTAATATTTCCTAAAGGCATCTCAGTAAATTCTGAAGCGTGAACGCTCCACGACGCACGTGGATCTCGGCGTCAAACTCGATAATTCCATTCTGAATCACTTCCTGGATCTCCTCTTCAGAAGTACCATACGCCGGCTTAACTTCCTCCAGTGCTTGGAAGAAATCACTTCTGTTTACTCTCAAATTCTCCACGTCGTCGGAAATACCCGCCAACGTCCCAACCTTTACATGCCGATTGAATGCAAAACTTGTCGCACTCTTGACGAACCCCTCGATTTCAGCGCCAGAGTAGTTCTTCATCAACAGTGCGAGCTCTCCAAGGTCGACATCGTTGTCCATTACCTTATTAGTTCGCATCTTGGCGGTGTGGATACGAAGAATCTGATACCGGCCATCTGCATCGGGAAGCGAAATTTCCATGTGGACTTCGAGACGACCTGGTCGTAGTAGTGCCTCATCTATCATGTCCGGCCTGTTAGTCATACCGATGACAAGGATGTTGTTCAGTTTGTCGACACCATCCATCTGATATCAAAATCAGCATTTGCGAGGACTCGACAACACACCGTACCTTTGACAAAAGCTGGTTGACAACGGTGTCACCCACACCAGTCCCGTTGTTCGTTGAGCCACGTTGTTTGAAGATAGCATCCAATTCGTCGAAAATGATGATATGCAAACCACTCTCGTCACCCTTCTCCTTATACTACAACAATAATTTGATTAAATGGTAAGGAAACCGGACGGGAGCTCACCTCCTTCTCGGCGTCCTCAAAGAGTTTACGAATGTTCTCTTCTGAAGCACCGACATATTTATTAAGAACTTCGGGTCCATTCACCACCTTGGGCTCCCGTGCATTCAACATTTTCCCAATTTGTCGTGCGATCAGAGTTTTACCCGTTCCAGGAGGTCCGTGTAGAAGGATACCTGTTGAGTACACGTTCATGGCATGATCCGATGTACTCGAAGACGGGACAAACCTTTTACGTGTTGAATGCCGAGCTTCTCGACGAGGGCCGGGGGAAACACGCGCGAGGCAAATGCACGGCGGAAGATATCATTAAACTCCTTGTCGAGACCTCCGATGCCCATGTCCTCGAACTTGAAGTTGGGCGCAATGATCGCGTTCGTAGCGGCCCTGGTTACGGGAATAAGTTCGAATCATTTGCTTGACGTCAACGACCTACCTCTTCGCGCTCGACTTGATCTTAATCGGACTACCTCCCTCTTTCATGATAGTAATGTCCGTCTTCTGCATCATCACACCCATCTCGATATGTCTTGGATTCTTTCTCCGCCCGCCTTGCTGCTCCTCAGCTAGCTCGAGTATGCCTAACGAGGCGACAGTGAGTTTCAATTTATCACTCTTGAAATCCATGGTGAGGATCCCCCCGGGTGCAAACACGAGGCCGCTGTATGCATTGATGAACTTTGAAATCAACTCATCCAGATCATAAGGCACAGCATTCTCATAATTCTTCCTCAAAAAGCTCGCGACCAAATCGATCGATTGTAGGTAGGGTGGGGTGTCCGGATGCGGTGAGGTGGGGAGCAACTCGATGGTGACCACATCCCCGGTGAGAGAGAGCTCCATCCACTGCCTGAATGTCATGGAAACTCCTACAACTCCTGGTGCTATTGACGCGGACGTATCATGGCTTTTGATACGGTGAGCGGTGGGAGTAAGGGGATAGTGGAGGCGTACCATGTCGTGACGGGGTATCTTCCCTTTACGATGACGTGCGCGCCGTTGGGGAAGTCGGACGGGTGGACGATGAGGCAGTTTTTGAGGGCAAGGGTCTCGTTTGGCGTACCCTCGACTGCATAACTAGGATGGTCCATTTATTCATTCATCGGTAACATAGAAATGTAGGTGCCGTACGTCATGCCCGAGCGCGGTGGAGGGGGTTTACGATCGTAAGATCGTTTCTCCAACAGCCCCTGGGAAGGATCATTGTAGTGCCTTGCTGGTGGAGGTGGCGGGCGGGCATTTGACCTCAGCCCAGCGGACAGCCCGTCGGGTACGCGGTGGTATTGGTTTGGCTGGGGATTCGGTGCCGGAGACGACCTACCAAAAAACGACGACATGAATGCCTATGAATGGGATTAGGATATTCGCTCGTTTTCTGTCGTGGTCGTGGTCGTTATAGTCGAGAATATTTAATGCCGCAGTACCCAAGTGGGGTAGATTACGTTATCTAATTATTGAGTTCTTGTTTTGGGTTCTGTGCGGAAGAGGAGCACCCTCAAGCTCGCGTTGCCCGCTGCAGCCGTTCGAGCTCGCATTTCTGACCGGCGACTCGTGGACAAGCCCTACTGCAAGGACAATGAGCTCGATAGCAAGCCTGATCACCAAGAGCTTGGGTGAGTTTCCTCTCGACCATCGCTCATGTCAGCTCCTTGGTCCCACCGCACTGGTGAGTCACGCTGCCTCGTACGACACAGTTTCTGATCGAATCAATACCTCCCTAAGGTCGTTCAAGCTCTTATGGGCGTACTCGCCGTTCTCTCGCTCGTCTATAAGAGGCATTGGGAAACCCAGAAGCGTCCATGGAAGATATGGTAACGCCTCCCAACTGCTCAGCTATGCACCAACTGAGATGCGTTCCATGTTCATTCCATAGGCTTTTCGACGTTTCAAAACAAGTTTTCGGCCAGATGTTCGTCCACGGGCTGAACGTACTTATATCCGACCTCGGATCGCATCATTCTGCCGGGAATGCCTGCACATATTATTTTCTTAATATCCTCCTTGATACCACGCTCGGTAGGTCTTTTTGTATTTCAGAACTCAACTGCAGTTCTGACGCAGTCGGACTCGAAAGGCATTGGACTGATCTATCTCGTGCTGCAAAGTGCAACTTGGTTGCTTTCAAAGAAACTTGGCATCAAAGGCTTGAAGACGGGACAGTATGGCAACCCCCCTTCAGTTGCATTCTGGGTCCGTCAGACTGCCGTTTACGTCTTCTCCATTACAACGATGAAACTTCTCGTGGTTGCCTTATTTGCTCTTTGGCCAGGTATATCTAGTATAGGTGACTGGCTCCTCAGCTGGATAGGGGACGAGGAATCAGTCCAAGTGATATTGTATGTAGACTCTCTTTTGCTTGCTGCGCAGCGTTTCACATCATTTTTTTTCAGCGTCATGGGCATCTTCCCCATCTTCATGAACATTGTACAATTTTGGTTGATCGACTCCATCGTCAAAGCATCTACCAGTTCCACCGCTGTTCGCTCTGCCTCGCCTCGAAATTCCGACTCTCAAGATTGCGAGCCTTTGTTCAATTCTCCAGATGATGACGACGATGTCCCACAACGAGATATCGAGGATCGCCCTCAGTCATCCACCTCCACGACAACGGAGGGAGACTTTAAAACACTTGTCGGTACGGAGAACGATAAAATGAAGCTTTTGGTATCTGGATCGTCTTCACCGATGACTCTTCCAAGCGACCCGGTAGTGGTTGCGCACGATTACCCACCCAACAACGTCGGCAGTGTATCCCAGAGCAGCACTAGATCCCGACACAAGTACAAACGATCTCCCTCGTCGTTGCTAGATGCTTCGATATCCTACTCTGCACCGGCTGTCAACACGTTTGATTCGACGCAAAACTCCCCACGCCGGGCCTTGTTCTCGAGGTCATTAGATGGCGTTGACGCTGTAGCAGAGTTTGACGCATACGAAAAGAACGACTGGGAGGAACGAGCTAGCGAGGGACGGAGTGGGCGACGAGTTGAGCAGCACAAGACATTCATCAGTGCCAGGCAACCTAGTAGGTAGATCTCTGTCTCGGGTAATGCTCCATTTCTCCCTCATATCCGCCTCGTACACGTGTACATGTACCATATCTCAGATAATCATTCTCTCTCTGGCGGACATATTTTTTGTCGTCTAATATCAATTGCTGCTCATTTTTACTGCGACGTCCTGGATCGGACGCGTTTTCGTCAGCCTGGAAGCATGTCGTACACGCGGCCGGTGTGACAATTACGGTGCAGCTACAGCGCCTTTGAAGCTTTTCATCACACCACGGCACTCCCACCCTTCCTTCCCAACCGCCTCACGAACTGTGGTATAGATGCAGACATAATGGTCGGAAACGTACCTTCCAATAACGTAGCCGTAGAGAGCGCCGCGAGGCCAACTGAAAATGGCGCCGCGTTCTCACTCGAAAACATCCTCGGTGACAACCACGACACACTCGAACACCCAGGGCTCAAACAACAAGAACTAGATGCACGCTCGATGGCGGCGGAGGGCTGGGACGAGGAATTCGCAAATCGACCGGCGGCGGAGGGATTCTGTATTGAATGCGAAGGTGAGTGGGGTTTCCATGGGTGGATTCGTGTGGATGAGGCGATTGTCTGACGGGGTCGTCTGGCACCCCATGGCAGACCAGCCTGCACAGCTGTCATGTAAAGAATGCGACGACGATTACTGCGAAGTGTGCTTCGCCGCACAGCATAGAAAAGGAGCTCGAAAGAAGCACGCCGTGACGCCCATCTCAGGATTCTCGTCCAAGCGCATGGAGAAGGCCCGGAATGGTGTCTCGAGTGCGACGGTGGGGACAGCGGACGGCGAGCGTAAAAGCGACTCGGAGGTAGCTGGTGTTTGTGCATCGTGGTGTCGATCTGCTTTTCTAATGCGGGTCCAACTCCAGGTCGGTGCAGACGTCGAGATGGGAGAAGGTTCGGATGCAGAGCTCGACCAGATTGCTGTGGGGTCCGCTACAGGACCGTCCACGGAAGTGCTTGGCGTTCAGCCAGCCATCGGCACCACTGTTGGCAATTGGTTCGTCGAGCGTGCTAAATACATTCCCCTTCGTTTAACGCTCGTCGAGCGTAAATACCTCCGCCTCCTCGATGCCGCACTTCAAGTCTCAGAGTATACCGACAAAATCGATACCCTCGGTTTCGGCCTCTCGAAAGCAAAGCGGATTGTCCATCAGATTCGTGAATTATGCGCGATCTTGTCTGGGCTTGTGTTGTCGGCGGACTACAAGCTTGGGCAAGAGCTCTTCACGGACCGTGATTTCCAGCATAATGCAGAATTTTACCAGCAGATATTCGAGCTTGGACGGCGGCACAAAATCATGAACCCTGACAAAATGCGCACGACGTACGGCAAGTTGATCTATCTTCTTCAGGTGGGCATCGGATTTCTTTAGGTGCTTCGATCGCATAATTGATGACAGCTGTGTTGCAGGACAGCCAATCGCCCGAGGTGAAGGACATGCTCAGCTTTTCTTGTGTCAAACCCATTCGAACCGTGTACGGCGTGTTGGAGCAGCACAGCGCCCTCGAACTCCTCCGTGATGATCTTGTATCCGTTGCAACGAAGGAAATCTACGCCGACGGTCGATCTCGACGCGACGTTCAAAAAGATATCAAAAGCAAGGAACGCGCGATCGAGACGCTTGCTTCTCGTTATCAACGCCAGGGTCTAAACCAGGAACAAATCCGTCAATGTCTCTACAGTATTGGAGACAACCACGCTTTCTTGCGGACGAATCGCGATCCTTGTGACCGCATGATTCATTACCTCAAAACGTATTTTCACCCCACGCAGGCAAAGGATCAGAAACATAGCCTGGCGATCCGGAGCGGTAAGGGTGGTGCAAGGCTCAGTCACGACCACGCGAAGCAATACGCGTACGTGTTGCAAAGTCTGACACTCTGGCGTGAGATTTTGCACGGTACGTCCTCATTGTGTCTCCTCGTGAACTTGGACTCACGCTGGCCGCTCAGACATGTTCCGCTTGTGGTCTCTTGCAGAGCTAGACTTGCTCTCTGAGACTGTCCCTTATCGTCTTCGTGATACAGGTCAGGGTCTGAACAGAGTCCAAGCTGCTCCGAAAACGCTGCGCATGATGCACACGATCCTTCAGCGTGCTCAGCAAAGCGTTGGGTCCTGGGTCGGCTCGTCTGCCATCCACATGGGTGACCACAACGTCCCCAACGCTTTGATGTTCATCGGTAAAACTAATGTTTGTTGTTATTGCCCTGAGAACGTCCTGATCGATTCCTTTGCAGACAAATACTCTCAAATTTACCGCATCCTCCTTCCCGTTTGCAATACCCTCTCACAAATACCCGGTCTCTCAGACAAACCCGCGCTGCGTTCCTACATCGAAGACGAGTTCGGTTCGATCGAAAACTGCATACGAGAAATCCTCTCCGATTTCTTCCGGCATGGTTTCGACGGTTCCGGGGCCGACAACTTTTTCGATGCGGGGAGCTGTATCGACGGGCGTTTGACGAGCGCATGGAATTGGTGTGCGCAGTTGGAGAAGAAGTGGTATTTCCCCGTATTCTTGTTGACCGGTACGTCGTCTGTGATCGCGTCTGATGTAGTATCATCGTTGATGCGACCGTGTCCCCCCCACCAAGGGTTCATTGGGTTCGATGGCGAGTGGTGAGGGCCTCGAGGAGCGATACCGAAGTTATCTCAGTGGTGGTTCCTTTTGCCTTTGCTATGCATGTATAGGTTGTCATTCCGGCACAAGGATATTCTGTATCTTCGGCATGGGAATCTTATCGAGACATTCTGCTGCGTTGTGTCGGGCAATGACGTCTGGTACAATCTACAGCTAGTGTCAGGTCATCAACTAGCTTCGAATGGGAGGCGAGTCCCATTTGCCAAACCTACGAAACATCAGAGACGTCGGTTACCAGTGGTCGTCAGTCGTAACCTGCATAGTATTTAGTCTTTCATGCGTAATGGACGAAATGCAACAACCAGTCGATTGACCGTGTGAGGTGATCACCATTGGACCTTGAAGCCTGAAGTCTTGAGCACTCCACATTTTCATTACAAAAATGCTATACGCCACAGTCTATGATATGTACATCAAGTAGTGCTTTCTACCTGGACCCCCTGCTCGTTTTGAGTCGCTTGCAGTGCCTCAGCCACATTGCCACCCCTCCGTTGTGCTTGTGCGATGACTTCGATCACGCTTGCGAGTCCCGCTTTCCATGCGAGTAGCCGCTTCTCGAGAGCTTCCCATTGCTCTCGCTCAAACTTGCGCGCAGAGGACCTGTGCACGTGGAGATTTTGTGCAGTTTGAGAGAGTTTACCAGAGATGAGACCGACTCGAATGACTGATATATATCACACGACCGTCAATGTGTTTCCTTTGGTGGGATATCATTTCGTCTTACCATCTATGGTCCACTTCTCGACTTGCGATGTATCGATTTGCAATGTTGATGCAATCGTCGAGTAAGGAAGATCCCGTCCAATATAGTCAAATGCGAGCGAGGAGAATGCCAGGAGGCGTATTTTGCGTTCAAGCTGAGATCTCTTGAGTTCTGCAAACAACCGGGATTTTTTTCCCTTTTTTTCAGCGAAACTGACACATGTTGTATGAGAAACGTACGATAGATTTCGAGAACGGTGGAATGGTCATCGGCCCATGCCTGGAACTCGGGCAAACCATTTCGCAGGAATATCTGGAGAAGGGGAAAGAGTTCGTGGTCTCGCACAGCAATGATAGGATCGAGGTTGTACAATGTATCAAAGTCAAAGACAGTCGGTATGCGAAGGGCAGCAACAATCGTGTCGACAGCGGCCGACCGACCTTGTGGGGAGGAGGACGGGAGAGCGTGTACGAGTAAGATTTGATATTCGTAGGCACTATCCCTAGGAAGCGAAGGTAGTGAGCACGTAGGAATACACCAAAAAAAGAACACACACGCTTTACCAGCTCGTGTAAGCGTATCGATGATAGTTTTTAGGAATTGGCTCTTCTCTTCATCAGAGACATGCCATTCGTTCAGCCATCGTTGGACGCCAGATTTTGTCATCGCGAGAACTTCAAGTTCGCCACCGGCTGCTGCAACCTGAAGAAGGGTAGTGTATATTGGTAGCCGCAACGCGGAGGACCGTGTGGCGGCATTGAACAAGTTGGATAATCTGATCAAGCTCAGTAAAGCGCACGTATGATAATCATAGAGAAACTCACATGCGATTTTTGACCGATGCGCTGTTGGAGGGTGAAGACGAGATTACTTTGAGCAGATAGACTACATGCTGCCTTGTTTCAGACGAATCGACCTGCCACAGAGTGAACAGATGTGAATACAAGAGATTGAAGAAACCTTCGATCTCTAGTGCAATGTGAGAAGGGAGTGAGAGCGATCGCAACCGCACATACCGTGGTCACTTCCCTGGCCCATGCTTTTGGTGTTTTTCAGCACAAGTTCAAACGCTGTCCGTCGTGCGTCCTCATCAAGTGGCGCGTTCCCGGTCTTGACGACATCTTGGAGTGACTGTAGGAGCGCGGTGCGGTCCTCGTCAGGGTTTCCCCGGGCGGTGTACTCGAGCAGTTCCTGCAGCTGTTCCTCGAACGTTCCCTCTGCAAACGCGGAGACCGAGTCTGACGACGACATTTCGTACGCTTGTGCTTTTGAATTTCTCAAATCAAAGTTTGCATGGTATATGAGTGACAACAAATGCAAACACCGCCACGTGGTAATATCGAGCCTCTGACTAAGCGTGTGTCCGTCACCACTCGGGCGACGGACGTGTCCATGACAGAAAGCGTACAATTATTGACCATGTCTCCAAAATCCTCCTGTCCTGTCATCATACCACTATATTGTCATGAACAATGACTCAATACTTTATGATTTATCAGTGAATTTTGATAATAGTGGCACATGACTGGTTCACAATATTATTTTCATACACAGCAACCAGGTATTCAGGTATGTCCAGGTGCAGATACTGCAGGAATGTTGGCAGCTTCATTTAATGGATTCACAGCAGTTGCTGGATGATTTGTACTTAGCTTAGTAGGAAGCTGTTTGTCACAAAAAAATATATTTTTGTTCTCAGGCCTTGCAAGTGCTTGTAAGGCCTCAAGGTGCTGCTGGCTTCCAATTGCATTGGAATTCAACCTGAAAATCTCACAAGGGGGTTGGAAGGCACTCACAAGGGGGTCAAATGTTGTAAAAATATAGTTCCCAGGACCCAAATAAGGCATTACAACCTTTCCAGCTTTCATTCATGTGTGTGAATGAAAGAGTCTTGACTAGAGATGAAGACGGAACAAGCAAAGACTACTAACCCAATATCTCAAGGGTTGACTCAAAGTCAATATCTGAGAGAGAGAAAGGCAATAATCAAACTAAGTGATACATGTTATGCTACCAGCTACTTATATACTACCGGTTGCGGTGCACGGACCGTGCTATGCTATGACATCATAGGGTACAGGGTATGACATCACAGGAACGAAAGAAAAGACTGTCCAATGAAATAATACATACGAGTGGAACGATATGTGGTGCGTGATGTGCAAGGCAGCCGCATGGATGAGAGACTAGTCCGGAGCACATAAGGTGCGGCTAGGGATCGTGATATATGAATTGTTAATAAATAGAAATGGAAGACGAAATGAAAGAATGCATAAAAGCGCACGGCATATGAATCAAACCATAAATAATCTTGTGGTGAGATCTGAGATACAGTGACCTTGTAAAGGGGTGATCTAGTATCTGCCAGCGATATCCAATGTGGATCGGAGATCAAGTGAATCTGGATGAGAGTCCTGATCAGTAAACTTGTGACGTAAGCTGGATGTGATATCCGAGAGGCTATGCGTTGGGTGGATGACATGAGCTTTGATCATTTGAAGTGATCATGATCGTGAGCGTGTCGTGTAACGAAAGCATGGGCTTGGATTGCTTGAGGCGAATCATAAGTTTGGCATGACGTCGGGGGAATGTAGCAGAGTGGCGCAATGCAGCACGCACATGACTACGGGAGGAATGCAGTTTGAGATCATGCTTAGGATCTGTGACTAAGCGGCGCAATGCGGCTCGCTATAGTATCATGGGGTGTGGCGTAGTTTAGAGGCTTGTGGGCCTGCACATGTTTAGAGTCGCGTGATGACTGGTCTTGTGGTCATGAGACCGAGAGACGTTAGCTAAGGGATAGCTAAGTTGGGGGTTTAGCCGTGAGGCTACTTGGTATTGTATATGGTGTTCGGATATGATGTGTATAGTTGTAAGACTAGGGGATACAAGTGTAGGGATGTTGTACGATATGGATATGGTATCGTATGGTAATTAGTTGGGGTATTCGTAGGGTAAAGGCGAGGATGGATGAATACAAAGGGTATGATACGAGCGGTGAAACAAGTGAGCATTTCAGTGAACTTGGAGTAAATCTGCTTGCAATTGTATAGAATTAGGTCACAATCTGTCACAATATGGCAGTATTGGAAGGGTGATTTGGGTTTTTCTGATATTGAAAGGCAAGCCCTAGCTATATATTAGAGGATCAGGCAGATCCTAGAGCACAGCATGTACCACTGGCAGTATTTTTGCCCCTTCACAAGCAATCTTAGCTGACTCCATCAAGTTACTAATCCATTTCTTCAGGATAATTGTCCTCAAAAACTTGCTGAAATATTTCATGAGGACATCAGCAATAGAATCAAGGCTACTAGGGCCATTTGGTGAGACGACAGGCCTCTTGGTACAGCTACCTGATTGAATCTCTAGCTCTGGTTTATGAAATCTTAGTTCAATCAATATTTTCTTCCCATTCCAGGTCAATTACAAATGTGGTGAACATGTAAACTGACTCTTCAAGTTTGGAGAAATGATAAGAGAGATTTTTGAGCTCTGGTAGATTATGGAGATATAGGCAACATAGCTAAAGCTGTATTTTATCAACAGAATCTATTGGCAGGTATTTGCACACTATGAGGGCCATTCTAGATAAATCTTAAAATTCAAATTATTTGTAACATTGTTGGTTCAATCTACCCAACCAACTCTAACCAACTGTATCCTATATTGCTCAACCAAGTGCATTACATGGACAGATGCAAGCTCCTTGCCTAGTTTCCCATTCTCAGGCTTCATGCTGAAACAGTAAAGTTTGTAGTATACATGATATGTAGAGAAAACATGTGGAATTTGAAGCCAGTTGTTACTGTTAGCACTGAAGTACAATATAATAGTTTCCATGACTATTGAATAATAATAATTTGGAGAGTAGAAGAGAGCTAGAGTAGAAGAGGATATAAATTGCTAGATGGCCTTCAGTTCACCATGATCAAGCCATCATGGTACAGGTAAAGGAATGGAAACTTGCTTACTCATTTCCATCTCACACCAAATATATGTTGTCTCTATAATGACATGCTATCATACAGTATGTATTATTCCTGACCCAGAGGGGATAGGTTTGCAAATCAAGAATGTGTGGGAATGCAAAAAATCTGGCATTCATGGAAAGTCTTGGCTTGCCAGTGACTTATGCATAATCCAACCTTAACCATCTGATATGGTTTTGGCATAGGTGTGCAGAAAATTCTGCACTGCATGCTAAATTTGTTAACAAGTCTTTAAACAATTTTCTGCTAACAAGGTGCAGACAAACCACAAGTCCAGATATGCTTGGAGGGCACTGCTATATACAGTAGCTTTTCCTTTTCTAACTCTTGTATTTTAGATTCTCCCAGAGCTAGAACTATTCAAAAATCTAAGCATGTACTCAGCAAACATTTTTAGTCATCAACATAAAGATTCTTACCTCAGACCTGTAGGCCCCATATTGTAGTCTCATCTCCTCATTCATACATGCTATGTTTCTCCTTCCATCCTAGTCCTGCTCTGTAGATACCTCCAATCCTGTGTCTCACTTAGGAACACTTTTCCAGTGAGGTACCAACTCTGTTACTAATACCTTTGTCCCAACCATATATAAACCCTTAGTACAACTTCTATATATTTGGTTTGAATATCAACTCAAAACCTCTCTCCTAATCTTAGCCCAAGTCTTGACAACTCACTCCAACCTCTGCTCAACTTGACGTTTAACGATGTTCAAAGTCTTGTCCTTTAAACCTCTGACACTGTCATAAATCTGGGACATGGACTCAAGCAAGGGCGCACTACATATGGTGAAGCCAAGTCCTGATTCCCTAGTAGGCTTTGGTGCTTTGGAGTTTCCTCAGAGATTCCATTCCTAACAATATCTCAGAAGTACAATCAATATTGTAAAGTATGACTTTTATCCACAGCTAGGATTTTTTTAACTTGTTGCTGCACTTATTAATCAACATGCATATATATACTCACAGAAGCACAAACTTTGTTGTTCACTTGATCCATAAGTACAGTATTCTATAAAGAAAAAATGAATTGAAAGACACAGAAAGGAGCATACTGTATGTATCAAAATGAAGTGAAAAATCAGTTCCAACAAGATATCCAAGACTCTCCAAACAAAGAAGTATCAATGTTAACTTGGTAAACTCTATCAGAAGCTATCACCAAAGAATGAAGAGAAAGAGAGAAGGCATGTCTATTCCAAGGGGCAATCCAGCCAAAACAAATACCATTGGAAGAGTAAATCCAACTATTGTCCTCAAATAAATCATCAATGGAAACAAGTTCTTGAACCCTCCACACTTTGATGGATTTGTCTTTGGAACCAGAGATAATGTAGTGACCATCAGGTGAATAAGCAACAAAGTTGATATTCGCTGTGTGCCCTTGAAATGGGCCTGCCACCAACTGACCAGTTGTTGCATTCCAAACTCTAACAGCCTTGTCAAGAGAGCCAGAGACAACATGACAGCCATTAGGTGAATAAGCAACAGAAATGACCTCATTTGTGTGCCCCTGGAATGGATCTGCCACCAACTGACCAGTTGTTGCATTCCAAACTCTAATGGTCTTGTCAACAGAGCCAGAGACAATATGACAGCCATCATGTGAATAAGCAACAGAAGAGACACAACTTGTGTGGCCCTGGAATGGACTTGCCACCAACTGACCAGTGGTTGCATTCCAAATCCTGATGGTCTTGTCAAGAGAGCCAGAGACAACATGAGAGCCATCAGGTGAATAAGCAACAGAAGAGACACGACTTGTGTGGCCCTGGAATGGACCTGCCACCAACTGACTGGTGGTTGTATTCCAAACTCTAATGGTCTTGTCAAGAGAGCCAGAGGCAACATGTGAGCCATCAGGTGAGTAGGCAACAGAATTGATCTCATCTGTGTGGCCCTGGAATGGACCTACCACCAGCTGACCAGTGATTGCATTCCAAACCCTGATGGTTTTGTCAAGAGAGCCAGAGACAACATGACAGCCATCAGGTGAATAAGCAACAGAGATGACCTCATCTGTGTGCCCCTGGAATGGACCTGCTGCCAACTGACCAGTGGTTACATTCCAAATCCTAATGGTCTTGTCCAAAGAACCAGAGACAACATAAGAGCCATCAGGTGAATAAGTAACAGAGATGACCTCATCTGTGTGCCCCTGGAATGGACCTGCTGCCAACTGACCAGTGGTTGCATTCCAAACCCTAATGGTCTTGTCCCAAGAGCCAGAAACAATATGAGAGCCATCAGGTGAATAAGCAACAGAGATGACCCCATTTGTGTGCCCCTGGAATGGACCTGCTGCCAACTGACCAGTGATTACATTCCAAACCCTGATGGTATTATCCTCAGAGCCAGAGACAACATGAGAGCCATCAGGTGAGTAGGCAACAGACATGATCTCATTTGTGTGCCCCTGGAATGGACCTACTGCCAACTGACCAGTGGTTGCATTCCAAACTCTAATGGTCTTGTCACGAGAGCCAGAGACAATATGACAGCCATCAGGTGAATAAGCAACAGAGTGGACACAACTTGTGTGGCCCTGGAATGGACTTGCCACCAACTGGCCAGTGGTTGCATTCCAAACTCTAATGGTCTTGTAACTAGAGCCAGAGACAATATGACAGCCATCAGGTGAATAAGCAACAGATGTCACCCAATGTGTGTGCCCCTGGAATGGACCTGCTACCAATTGGCCAGTAGTTACATTCCAAACCCTGATGGTCCCATCCCTAGAGCCAGAGACAATATAACAGCCATCAGGTGAATAAGCAACAGAAGAGACACAACTTGTGTGGCCCTGGAATGGACCTGCTACCAACTGACCAGTGATTGCATTCCAAACCCTGATGGTCTTGTCATGAGAGCCAGAGACAACATGAGAGCCATCAGGTGAATAAGCAACAGAGATGACCCCATTTGTGTGCCCTTGCATAGTATGAACTTCTGCTGGCCAATTGGCTGGATTCCCTGAAGTGGCTGAGACATGCTTTGGGAGGTGACTAACCCAAAGTTTACAAAGGGGAGAACTGGTAGGAGTCTGGGGCATGGCTGATAGATAGAGGTGTGTGGTGCATTCTCTGAGGACAGGAGCAAACACTTGGATGAATTGGGATGCCTCTGATGCCAGAGTGGCAATCTCTTTACCCTAGAAACATCCTCAGTGCTGACAACTTACCACCATGGTTCATCTTACCTTGGCCCATTTGTTCAGGATGGTGCAGGTCTCTAGGGCAGATAGGATGAATGACAGTGGAGAGGAATGGGACAAAAGGCTGATGGCTTCAAGCCAGTAGGGGAAGAAGTTCTTGTAGAAGAGTGTGACCTCATTCAACAAGTCTGGAGTACAGCTGGCATGTTGCAGGTGGTCCATCCAGTGTTGGCATGAGTACGCCAGGTGGGGGGGAATGGCCTTGTTTACCCGACTCGGCAGATCAGGGATGGCAGCATTCCGCTCTCGAGAGTCCTTGAGGTCACAGATGTTGAACTTCAGCATATTCCGCATGCAAGCAAGCAATGAATGGCCAAGCAATACAGAATGCTTGGGTCGGATGTGGACATAGAAAACTGAACTGCGAGCTTCGTCCAGTAAAAGTCACGAAACGAGGTATGAAGTGGTCGGATGGGCTTCTGCTTATCCAGTACTCCGTCGAGCAAAGACCCCATGGGCTTGATGATATCTTGGATGTCGAGGTCGTTATCGAGGAGAGCAGCGAGAGAAGTGAGAGATAGCGGCTCCTTCAGCACAAGCACGATCGCCATTACGTCGCGAAACAATTGTCGAGAATCATCCAAGGTAAACAGCTGGCCTAGTATTGTCCGGTATAGCTCATCCAAAGGGGGGTCATTGCCACTGTTATCGCTTTGCAGGACTATCCTGAACCGCTTGCGTGGGTTGAGTCCAGCACCACCGATCCCTTGGATGAACTTGCATGCAGTGGATGCCCACTGGAAGAGATGCCGGGAATGATGGACGAGCAGTCGACACCATTCCTGGTTAGGCCAAAAAGATTCAAGTTCGGTGTACTTCTCAAGAGAATGGTGAATAAACCTCTGGATATCTCCATCGACGGTCTGCTCGGCGATGTCGCCCATGTTTTTATGGACAAAGTGTGAGCTAGACTGAAGCATGGCGAGGATGTCGCTCTCCGGACGACTGGTGATGAGGAAGCGAAGGTAAGTCGGAAGGGTATTTTCGGCGATTTGTTTAGAGATGGCTTGTAGAAGGTCTTGGCGATCGGCTTGGTCGCCGCTTTCGTCAAGGGCGTCGATGACGATGACTAGTGGACCAATGGCGTGGAGGTCCTTGCTAGGTTCGATGATGAGTCTCTCCGCTTGCTCCAGCGGCGATGTCGATGTGCGAAGCGCGCGATTGTCTTTCACGATACCCCACAGAGCGGACTTGTATTGCGGATCGTGATCGGAGAGGTCACGTGCGATAGTACTGAAAAGATTTTGTGGATTCCGCCTTGCGACATCAGTACTAGCGAAGCAATACGATGAACCCAGCCGCTGTTGCCCGTCGTACAGTCGAGTGATCTAGTGAGCCACCGCAGACTTGCCCGATCCAGCGACCCCGGTGAGAAGACACACTCGCGGAGCATCTTCGTCGGGTTTGTTGAGAATGTCACAAAGCTCTTTGGTAACCGACTCGCGCGTGCCTGCCAGGCATCCCTTCTCCTGCGCGTACCTAGCGCCGATCGCATACGGCATGTCGTTCAGGTCAATCGATTCCGCTGCATTTGAGGTCGGTGAATGTGACTACAGTCTCAAGACGTCGGACCTACCGGTGTGCTCCACCACATTCATCATACGAACGACGGTGACGCCTGTCTGGAATGTAACTCCCTCCAAGAACGCGGTCTTGAGTTGTTGCAACTTATCGACGTATTCCGAGATCTTTCCATCGATATCAGAGATCGTATATTTCGCCGTCCGAATCCCTAGATACGGAGCTCAGAGGTGGGCATCGTGAATGTGACGACGACTGACAAAAGCTCTTTTGCTTGGTGTACTCGGTAACGAAGTACCCACACTCCGTCACCTGCTGGATCTGAGCCGTGATAGTCTTGATGTGCGCCTGGATTGCCTTCAAGGGTTCGGCGTCGTTAACGAATGCAAAGACGTCGCTCATCGTGCCTGCTAAGCGAATGACCTGGTCGTCGCAGTTTTTCTGGTTGACGAGCACCTATGTAAAACATCGCCGGCGATCAGCGATAGTACGAATGCCGGGCAACAGACAAACCTGGTTCGCAGCTGATATAACTGACCAGGCCAACGACGTATACGGGTTGATCTGTCTCGCATTCAGACAATGATGGAGTCGAGAAACTGAGCACCAATACCTGTGCGATTCCGGCGACAATCTTGTTAAACGATTCCATCCTCTGCAACAGGACATTCCACGTAGTCTCGAATATCTGTGCCTTGGTCACGGCATTTGTGCCACTATCGACCGCCGAACTCAGGAGGCCGACGGCGGCGGGCGTGGGATCCAGCGCGCCGACCGTTTCGGTCGCCCTTGTGACGGCGTCTGTAGCTTGATGTTGGTCTGCAGTGACGTCCCCACGTGGCTTATCGGCCAACGCAAACTTGATCGTAATCCCTGAGGGAACGGATCCATATGAGGCATCCTTGCGAAGAGTCTCTTCGAGCACTATTCAGAGAGATCGCCTCAGTGGAATATATCATAAAGAATATCTTCGCACCTCCATTCTTCAACGTTCCCAATACCCCGCCGATGGTATCAGTGAGCTTTCCGACCAGTTTGTCCTTTTGAATGCGGTGCTTCCGGTAAACATTTACGAGGAGGACAGAACGATCGTCCCCATCACTGATAATGTTGAATTCTCTGGGGTAAAAGCAAAGACTGTGTACCCACAAATAGAAAATTTTATCCCATCAGGTACAATTGTTTACCTCCATTACGCTGTTCGTCGACTGCGAGGTACCGCCTACGGAAAATTCGAGGTAGTACCGTTCCGCAACTGGGAGCTTGCGGCGCGCTTGAGTGCGAAGTTCGATGTCTGGAAGAAAGCTAACTCGGATGCGCCAGGAGCTCTATAGTTGCAATCGCACCTTTGATAGTGAATGTCTTCGGCCTAGAACCGCGTTCAGCACATTCCAAACGAAAATATGAAAGGAATATGCGTACAAGATCGGATTCATGGTTTGAGTTGGATTGGCCGTATTGATACTGTTGTGCTAGGTGAAATTGGTGAATATACGATGATCTGGAGGTGAGATCTTGAGAGGTGGCAGGTGGGTATGAACGAAGAGGTGCCGAACAAACCAACATGCGGTTGCAATACGGTGAGTGACCGTGAGTCAACTGCCACATGGCGACTACCTCCGCACTTGGACCGTAGGCAGAGGGGAAGTGTCGATTATCTTTTCCGAGTGTGGATTGTCACAGTGCGTTCTCGTCTGTCAGGGGACAAAAATGTTAATCAACAACCGATAGCGAACAAATTGAAGTTTGTTTGCTAGTAGGCTGACTCCGACGTCGTGGCAGATACTAGCAAATCTGCCAAGAGCAAACTAGGTTGCACACAGTGGCAGTTAGTATCACAACGAAACTCTTTTTACGTCTAGTACTGACGCAACGGCAAGAAGGTGCGCACCGTAATTTCAACCCCTTGCGTTTATCGTGCAGCAGACATTCACATTGAATACGACTTCATCACCGACCAGCAGGGCCGACCAATCACCGAATCTATTTCCCAGATGTTCTCCATCACCGAATCCATTTCCCAGATGCTCCATCACCAACTCGTGTTTTACCAGACGGCCTTCTGCCAGCACGTGCCATCTCATCTCGCGAGCATAAGTTGCGGATGCCACGAAGTCTCGCCTCATTGTAGTGGCGCGGGCGCCGGTTTCGGTTCCCAGATGTTTTCGACTGAAGCGCCATATGTTCTCTATCTATTCCAAGACCGATAACGCTTGTCTTTCCCTCTCATTGTCATTTTTGGTCGATTTATCTTTGTCTCCCGTGGGACCTGGTCAATCTCAAACGTGACGAGCACGGCTAATTTACACGATATATAACGAGCATGCTGCTACCCCCGAATCTACACCGTCGCGGGTAACCCAAGGCTCACCCTTCTCTACTCCACCCCGGGCCAACGATGCGATTATCACTCCTTGCCCTTCCGTTCGCGGCCGCCCTCGTCAGGGCAGGTCACTGTCAGGACATCCGGCACAAGGTCAAGGAGAGCATTGAAGGGCCTCCTCGTGGCTGGCTCAGACACGGTCCTGCACCTTCGGACCATCTGCTAGAGCTCAAGATTGCACTTCCCCAACCATATTTCCCCATCTTGGAGAAACACCTTTGGGAAGTCAGCAATCCCAAGCACGAGCACTATGGTGCCTACTTGTCGAAGGAGGAGACCGAGGTACTGATGGCACCCCATCCTGAGACGCTCGATGTAGTCAGTGAATGGCTGTCCTCGCATGGTATCGAGGAAGAACATCTTTACCGCTCATCGGCACAAGACTGGGTTACCATTCGCGTACCTGTTGCTCTTGCGGAGGAAATGCTGAACACGGTGAGAGTTCTGATTTGGTTCCTGTTCCTAACATACCCACACGGATAAACCCAGAAATATGACATCTATACCCACTCGGACAGCGGCGAGAGCATCGTCAGAACAACCAGTTACAGTCTTCCAGAGAGCTTACACGAACATATTGAGCTGATCCAACCAACAACCATGTTCACTCGCCTGAGGCCGTTCAGGAGCACCCTACATTGGTCAAACACGATCCCGGCCGGCTCGCTAAGTTCCTCCACCGGCACGCTTACCGGACCGGCTGGAAACCCAGTCGATGCCAGCTGCAACGGCACGGTGCGACAGTATGATTTAGTATCTGAACACACCTAACGGTTCGGTGCAATAGATCACTATCACGTGTCTCAGACAACTTTACAACGCTGTCGGATACAACACCTCTGCCACGAACGGTAACAAGCTCGCCGTTACCGCTTATCTCGAGCAGTATGCCAACAACCAAGATCTCCAGCAATTCTTCCAGCTAGAGAACCCTGCAGCATACGGTTCCAACTATACGTTTGTGTCCATAAATGGTATCAGGAATATCTTCTACTTGGGTACCAACTAGCTCGCTGACGATATGCTCAGGTGGCTTGAATAACCAGACTTATGCAGCTGCTGGCATTGAGGCCAACTTGGACACTCAGTTTGCTTTTGGACTGACGTACCCGACTCCATCAACCTTCTACTCGACTGGCGGTTCACCCCCTTATATTCCTGACGCACTCACTATGACGGATAGCAATGAACCATATGCTAACGTTCGTTTCATCTTCTCACTTTGGCGATTTGCTTGTGTTCTATCATCATTGATTACAGTGGTTGGAGTATGTGTTGTCCCAAGAATACCTCCCTCAGACGATCTCCACCAGTTATGGCGACGATGAGCAGACAGGTACTTTGTTCCATTCCATGGCTGGCATACTCTGACCATAGGCAGTCCCATACACCTATGCGACCCGTGTCTGTGCTGGTTTTGCCGTCCTTGGCGCCCGTGGCATCTCCATCTTGTTCTCGTCTGGTGATGGCGGTGTCGGAGATGGCAACGCAGACCCAGCAACTCAAAAATGCTTCACAAACACTGGTGTCAACAGGACTGCGTTCATCCCCGAGTTCCCCGCCGCTTGTCCATTGTGAGTGTACTCCGATGGGCTTGTAGCATCCTCTTGATCGGCTTGAATGCATGCAGCGTGACATCCGTCGGCGGTACCAATTACATCCCTGAAACTGCTGTCTTCTTCTCTGGTGGAGGCTTCAGCAACTACGTACGTTCGTCTCGATAACTATTTTCTAACAGACACACTGACCAGTTCCGTCATCAGTTCCCCCGACCTGATTACCAGAATGCGGCAGTAAGCAAATACTTGGAGACACTCGCTCCTGGAACCTATGAGGGCCTGTATAACCCGTAAGTTTTTTCTCTCTTCTTTGCACGATCAAAGTTGACAAGCGACGCTTTAGCTACGGCCGTGTAAGTACCCCGCCCATCCTAAATGACGGATCTAGCTCACTAATTACTCGCTTCCGCACAGGGTATCCCCGACGTCGCTGCGCAAGCCTGGAACTTCCTCATCGTCTACCAAGGCCAATCAGGCTACGTCGCTGGCACGTCCTGCTCCTCTCCCACCTTTGCCTCCTTCGTTTCCATGCTCAACGATGCACGGATCAATGCCGGCAAGCCTTCTCTCGGCTTCTTGAACCCATGGCTGTACGAGACGGGGTACAGTGGACTGAACGATATCACGATGGGCAACAACCCAGGATGTGGTACGGAGGGCTTCAACGCAACCATTGGTTGGGATCCCGGTACGTCCTCGTTTTTTTTTGGGGGAGAGTGTCATTCCATCTTGGCACGTCGTTGCTTCCGGGTCGCCGTTCCTACACCTCCAAGCTCCAAGTTCTATGCGGCGTTTTGCTGGCGATGCATGATTTGGTTCGACTGACAGTACCTCTATTGCAGTGACCGGTTACGGCACGCCCAACTTTGAGAAATTGTTGGCGTTGGCAATGGCCGTTTGATCGACGCTTTTTGCTTTTATTTTATTTTATTTTGGGTAGATGGGATCACTCATGTCGTCGACTGTACACGAATGTGCAAGTTGTGTATCTATCTAGACTGTTGTACTACCTACCCGTCTGGGACGCTTTGCCTGGATGTTGACTCGGTGATAGCTGATTCTGTTCCTTGCGTCCGGTACGTTCTCCGACCGCCTCTGGCTTTGGATGGATCCGTTTTTGTGTTGCCTTGACAGCTTGTGAACTTTCTAAACGATGTTATCGGTATTCAGCCCGTTTTCATAGCATCTTTTGTTTTTATTCCTCGCCTCACGATTCTCATCGCGATACGGTGATTTGGAGCCGTGTGGCCAAAAGCACATTTTTCCATGGTGGGTCATCTGCGCTGGTCACGTACAGGACTTTCTCAAGCAACCAGGATGAATTCGGTAGTCGGACCGACTTGGCAGGGCTAACAGGGTATGTGACGCCGTCGTGTCCCGTCTGAAAGCTGTTTCATAGTGTATAAAAAAAAGAGGTATCAACTATCTATGACCACCATTATGGAAGCATACAAAAGGTACTGGTTGCGAATCGCGCGACACCTTGCCCTGTGCTGCGGGGCTGTACAATGCTGATACTGAAAAAGACAGTCAACGAAAATAAATCACGACGCGCTATCTTCGCATCCGTTTCTTGAACCGTTCCATGACCTACGACAAGCGTCACACAATCATATCATTTCACGACCGACCCCTAACCACGTACCATTTCGTCCGTCGCCATTTGTGGCTTGTCATGCCGCGGTTTGCGGTCTTCCTGCGGAGGTAACCCCATCGCTTCCAACTTGGCATCACGCATGATTTCCACGTCCGACTTTTGTTTCAAATGCGGACGGTAGACTGCGCAGGGCATGTATTCACACAAGGGAACAAGAAAATAAAGACACGCACATCGGGTAGCGACAAGGTGTTCCTCGTCAGTATTCACCTTTCTGCGATCCTTGCGTTCTTCGGCAACTTGGCGTTTCGCTTTTTCCGTTTCCTCAATGTTCCTGAGTCGTGTACTAGATAAGAAACGAAAAATTGAATTCAAGGTGTAAACATTCGGCGGATAGTTTCGAAACGAGTGAGAGTGAGAGTGAAAGAGAGGAGTGACGCACTCCATGCCAAGATCGACCTCTGGTATCGCCGTCAACATTGCCAGACTATTGGTCACACTTCCCTCGTCCGCCGTCTTCTTCTCCGTCTTCCAGCGCTCAGAAAGCGTAAACTCGTCATTGGAATCGCGAGACGACCCTTCCATAGCGTCCTGTTGCTGACGTCGGATCCTCAAGTTCTCCTCGATATACGCCATCCTGTACGTATCACACAGAGTGAGAACTTGACCAAAAAAAAAAAAGAGACACCGATGTGTTCGTACATGTGTTTATCCACGTCGAGCGCGTTCGTCTGTTGGGTAAAATTGTTCGTACGAACGGCCCGTCGAGCCTTGGCAGCCGCGTCCTCCTCTTGCTCGCTACGTCATTGTCAGTTTCGACGGGCGGTCAGGATCGACCATGCGCTCACTCGTCCTCCGTCTTCACACCCGCACCCGCACCCGCACCCATTGTCAACCCACCCTTTTCCTCGGGTGCCTCCTCCGCATTCCGTCGTCGTTTCTTCTTTGCATCTCCACTCGACAACTTGTGTACGTCGATCCCCTGCCTCGACTTGCGCAGCCGCCTCAACTCGAGTAGCTCCGAGAGCCTGTAAAATGAGAACGTGAACATGAGCACTCGTCGATCGAGGGAGGGGGGGACAACGCACGGAAGAGACTTGTCCTCATCATCCTCCGCGTCGTAGTCAGGATCAGAAACGCGAGCCGACGGTGGATCTTCTGTCTCTGGAGACTTTCCTCGGACGCGTTGTGGACGGTTTCGCCTCTTGATCATGGACAGCAAACTTTCAATCAAAATTACGCAATGGGACTTGCTTACATAGGAACGAGCGGTGTCCCAAATTACAGTCGTTCTTATTCGCGCTATGCTACTGGATACGAGGACAGCCCCTCAGTGCTGTCTCAGCGATCCAGATTTCACGAACTGCCACTGTCGCCAACCTGCACACGCTGCTAAAGGAAGAACACCCAATCATATTTCGCGATGTGGACGCCGCCGATCTGCATGTCTATAAACTCAAGGATCCCGTAGCCGAGCCATACGAGGAGAATCTCAAAAGTGTCGTCCTTTCTGAGTGTGGGGGTGCTCTGCGAAGACTGCGCAAGCTGTCAGACCTGTTCGTATCGGCACCACCAGAGGAGTGTATCCATGTCATAGTGGGTACGTATAGGCCGTCCGGATTTCCTTTGCAATAGATTCACAGTTATCTAGATGCACCATACCCAGAAGTTACATGCTGGGTTAGAGGTGGAAAAATCGACGAAAGCATTTCCATTTCAATTAAAGCGAACGTATCCGTCAACCAGCTTCACGCACGCATCAAGGAGGCGCACGAGGCTCTTAGACAAGTAGCCATGGAGCATATACACCTGTATAGGGTGTCGAGGACTGTGCTCCGTGAGACTCTCGACAAGATGGACGACGGTGCCCATATCAACGGGACTTGTGTTCTATATGATGCCTTCTTGGATTTACCAGTTCTGGAGCCATATTGTGTTGTTTCCCAGATTTCCGTGCCTACCCGTAGGCCTCCGCCCAAGGTGGATCAAGTTAGAGTGGGGCGAGAGGCCTTCATCGCTGCCCACCCACCTGGCACTTGGTTAATGTAGGCTACCGTACAACACTTGTAATTGAGACTTGTCCCGGCAGAAACAAGAAAAGAAAACAAAGGACATAGTAGTAGACTGGAACCGAATCTAATAATCCTTCCCATTTAAATAAATTCATTGTACGCGTTCCTCCACCGGTCTCACACCCTCCCCCACCAAATTGCTCTCGTTCCTGCTTTCTGCCACCACCGTCGCGGGTGCGGGTGTAGCAGCGACCGCTGCCGTCGTCACACGCTGCAGTTCCTCCGCCGTTGGAAACGCGATCGTCGGAACACCAATAGGTGGTGAAGTATGCCGCGAGAGTAAGGATTCCGGTGCGCGCAGCCCACCCCGTCTCAAACGAGGCGCCTGCGAAGGTTCCTCGACTGGCTCCTCCCCCGCACCTAACCGCTCAGATGGATTCATCGTCCATCCCGAATGAGGCGGGAAATACCAGTCGTCCGACATACTCGCTGCCGGTCGCGGTGTTGGTATGATTTCGAATCGACGCGTCCTCCCAAAAGGGAAAAACCGTCTAGCTTGAACAGATGACGAACGCGGACCAAGGGAGGACGTGGCCGGCAACTCGGCGCTGTTGGCAGGGGGAGGTTCTGACCGAACGTTGTGCTCGTCGTCTTGGGCGAGTTGACGGGTGGAACTACGCCGTGCGGCGGTGAACTCGCTAAAGTCTGACATTCTGTTACGCCCAGGACGACGGATCGAGGGCTGCCTCGATAACGTCGAGTGCAAGAACCCGCTCGACGATGAAAGCGGCCACACGCTTGTTCTCGCCGGTGGCGAGGTATCTACAAGCGGCGGTAGCACCCTGTCACCCGCCGCGTCGGGAGGAGGGGCTGATGACATCGGGGGAGAGGTGTGAGGAAAGCTCAAAAAGTAAGGTGTCGAGGAATTCGACCAACTGTGTTGAGACCGATATGCATCGTACAAATCTGTGTTGAGGCGACTGCCTTCCATGACGGGCACAAACGTGCCATACGGACTCAGCTCGTCGTCGTCTTCGTCCACGTCCAGTTCGTCGGGGGGTTGTGAGAGGTACTCGGCGAGATCTACACCTCGCCGGGCAGCGGGTCCGCGACCGGGAGCACGCTCCCGGTAGACAGATGCGGGACTGGATAGCTTGCGCAGGGACCGCGCGGTGCGGTCCCCAATGAGACCACGATCAGCTGCGTGGTTGCGATAACGCCGTTCTGCAACTTCCTGTGTGGCGTCGTCGGTCCGGAGTATAAACGACATCCGAGTGCGACTCATACCTTGACGAGGATTTCGATGAGAGATGTAGTGAATGAATCACCACGGTCGAGGTCTTCTACGAATGTTTCGTAGGTAATCGCGGGGTCTGCTTTCTCGAGCCTGGCGCGCTTTATGGCACCGGAACTAGGACTGACCTCAGCTATGGTCATGATGGAGCAGAGACGGGGCATACACCAGGCTCCTCATTTTTGCGCCGAGGACATCATCATAATATTCCATTGTCCTGAAATACATGGCTACTTTAGCGGTCTCGAATTTGTGATAAAGATAAAGGATAGCGCACCATTTGCCCATATTTTATGTACACTTGCGGTCGTTTTTGGGAGTCGTCGGGATCGGGGGACACGCTATGTGAGCTGCAACGAGGCAGATGTCGGGGGGAGCGCCCGTGTGAAATTTACACCGTCGTCAAAACAGTCTTGTTGTCATCTGTTTACGTTGCTATTTCCTTTTTCGGACGAGCCCCTAGACGGAACCGAGTAATTTGGAACATGGAGAACTCATCGTACCGAAATGAACGAGTCTATTAAGTACTTATCAAGTCGCCAAGAACAAATCGACCAATAGATGTAAGGCTGCCGGCAGAAACAAGCGTCAGGGGGTATGACAATCCGCGTTCCAATCCGACTACATCCACTATCAGCTCGCATCGTCCGTCCCGCCAGGACTGCCATTCGACCGTGGCAGCGAAGGCACAGCAGCAGCTGCACGGGACGCAGCTGCACTCGCGCCCGCTCGATCCTTGGAACTCAACAAGCTCTGGAAAAAGTTTTGTAATACCTCATGTTGCGTCTGTCCCCCCGTCGAGCTTGGCGACGAGCTCAAGGTCGGTGACGTTGTCCGACCAGTAGTCGACGCCCCTGCACCACCTACCGCAGATAACCCAGGCGTAGGCCGCGCTCCCCCTCTTGACAGACGTCGCGTAGCATCTCCGTTTACGCTCGCATTCAACGCACTGCCACTACCCAAACCTGTTTCCATATCCGCAAGTGCCTTCTCCACGTTCGGCAGGCTGAAGCTGCTACTCCCAAGGGGTCCGACGATACCGGCCGTCGCGGTCTCTGCGGGGTTGCGGAACGCACCACGTGGATCTCGGTCCGGCTTTTTTGAGTTTTCGTCGTAATGCTTCGCAAGGAACGCTTGTTCCGCCATCGGGGCATTGAATGGGGGTAATGGTGGAGGCTTTGGAACGGAATTTTGAGGAACTTGCGTTGATAGTCTGATGTGGTGCTCACCTTTGCGCCTTGATCGGGCACCAGCGTACGGTACATTCTCTTTGCTCCGCTCGCATCCTCCGTTTCTGATCCATCTACAAGATCCGTGTCCCACGCCTCGCCCCAAACCCGCGCCTCGAATCCTTCCCGCAAAACGCCAATCTTTCCCCAGCTATCCCAACCAGCGGGAACGACGATGCGGTCACGGTCGAGCGTGTTTGGTCTGTGATGGAACACAAACGGATTTCGTATCGGTGCGGGTGCCTCCGTTCCAGCGGCCACTCCAGGAGACGGCGCAGGGGGCGTAAACAGGAGATGTAAGGTATACTGCCGAAGTATGTTGAGGGTACTTGGTTGAGGAGTCGTATAAAATAGTGCGGCACCATCTAGCCATCCGGGTTGGGATATCACGACGCAAACAAAAATAGACGACTCACATTTTAGACATATCGTACGGAGGACTTGCATAACGCCATCCGTCTGCTCTTCCCACTCACCCCCCTTACCTTTCACCATGGCTCCCATCCCTGATGCACCAGCACCGACGAGATCACTCCCTTCATCGATCAAATCCGCCTTTGTGCACACGACGACGATCGGAACCCCAGCTGAATTGTGCGTGAGCGTTCCAGGACCCAACGGCAATACCGTATTCGAAGTCAAGTTCGACGTGGTGGGTAACGAGTCAGCGGATGGCTCGGTGTAGTGTTGTAGATGTGCCTGTACTGCGCAACGTTCCAGATCCGGGTTCCATAACCACCCGACAATGATACGGTCGAAAAAGAAGACATACGTCGTTCGTGATTCTCCTCTCTCACAATCTCCACCTCTCGAGACTCGTCCCCTTTCGCCCACTGCTCCACCCACTTGATCCACGTCTGTAGATCCTCCATAAACGTCCACGGACGCGTCCAGTCCAGCACGATCATGACGAGCGTATGTGGCAGCGCCGTCCTCGGGGGTAAGAAATGAGGCAACAAGGCCAGATAGGCACTCGCATCCGACGGCACCGTATACACGGACAACCGCGCCAACGTATCTACCAACAGAAACGCCCAGCTCGCCACCGACGCATCATCAACCAAGTTCCCGACAAGACAGACGTACCTTCATCCCCATCATCACGGACGTCAGCCCAGTCATATCCAAGTGCGAAATCGGTGCGCGATTCGTCGTTACTGTCGTCTGCGGCGACGGGTTTCTGGAGGAGTGCAGACGCGAGGACAGATTTGCCTGAGGAGGGTGGGCCAAGGACGAGGACTTGTTTGGACGGTATCGAGCGCGTCGAGGATACCGAATCTAATATCGAGGACCACAAGTCCTGGGGGGGCGCTACTGGCGTGGACGGTCGCGATTCTTCCATCGTCTCGCAAAGCACAAGCACGAGCCACTTGACGAGAGATATTCAAAAAAATAATAAATGTACAATTTCTGAAAATTGATTTATTGTAATCGAATAAAATTTGAAACTCCGAACGAGGTTCAGTTTCTCGTCACCATCGACAACGACGGCGACGTGGAATCTCACCGAGGCGTATTTCTTGGACCCCATCATGTCTACAGCCGTCGCTGTCCCGCAGCACACGCTCTCAGAGTCGACCCACGCGCGGACGATCGACATCTACGACTGGGTCATCACCGCCTCGACCAACGCCATCTCCAACGCGTCCGAGTGCGATGCCCTCCAATCTACGCTCGGATTTCCATTGCCAGAAATGACGTTTGGAAACAACTATCTGTCTCTCGCGCATCGGCCCTCGGGGTGGACGTTGATGCTCGATACCAAGGGTGCGTTGTCGGCCGTCAAAGGCGGTGAGCTCGAGGAGGGGGATGGGGGTGTTAAAGTCGGCTATGCGGATGCTTGGTTGAAGAGCCGGTAAGAGTACTGTCTTGTCGACGTGTCCGTCGTCTTCTGAGCGCATTCTACCAGCACAGATCCTGGTACAAGCCTACCGCTCCCCACCACCGTCACGGCCAAACCATACGACTGGACGTACACAACGACATATCCCGGGCATCACTCTCACCCTGACGCGTCATCCGAAACGTCATCCGATTCAGAGATATGGACAGACGCCGATCCCGACAACCCTTCTCATACCATCCCACTTTCCGAACTCACCAGACCAGATCCGATACTGTTCTATGCTGAAGTCCCATTGTTCGAAGACGAGTTGCACGATAACGGATCGTCTCATTTTCTCGTCAGAATCGTCAGTCTGCTCCTGATGTTGTCTTGGCGAGATAGCTCATATGCCCGTAAAGCGCGTCATGCCTACTTGTATCTTTATCCTGGCACGATTCACGTTACGCGTGGACAATGTCCTCTTTCGAATACACGACACACGAATATTCCATTCCTTTGCGTCCAATTCGCCATTTGTCGTACGACAACTGAGTGGATGGGAGACACCATATGATCGGGTGAAACGCGTATGTCATAAAAGTTTGCTCGTGGATATGTCTCACGGATCCCCCAGCAACTGCCTAGACGCAACGACCTGACTCTTCTCACAGACGCCAATTTCGTTGCAAAGGTCCTTACGGAAATGCCATCCGAAGCAAGTCAAGAAGTCGGTGCCGGCACGCGATGGAGGGGACTGAGAACCAAGGTCCAAGTGGCGAAGTTGGAATCTAGAGGTTAATCGATCAGTGCAACATGTACCAGTTGAGCAAAATGTAAAAATATATCATCGACGACGCGCATGGGAGCTGCTGCATTCCGTCGAGTGGCTTCAGGACTTCCGGAGCAGATCCTCCAGTATCTGTCTTACATCGCCTGCTTTTACCCTTCCTCCACTCAGTTGCATAACTTTTCCCATTATCCGATTCATGACTTTCAGATTCCCATCTCTCACTTTTTCAACTTCTTCAGGAAGCGCCTCGATTGCCTCCAAACACCAGTTTTTCAAGAGGGACCCGTCATCGTCGGATACCGCCAGCAGACCCAACTCTTTTGCCAGCGTCAAAGGGGAAGCGGTCGAGCGCAAAGTGACCATTTGACGTAACAAGGTCTTTCCTGATGTACCTAGAGATGATGCCATGAACAACGTTGGCATGACAATAACAAATGTAGGCACCTGTGATCTTCCCGCATTGCACCATGTCAACCAATTCCCCCATCTGCTCCACCGAGACCGGATTGTCGCTAAACGTTTCTTTGCGAGCGGCAAGCTGACCAAGGAGCTCATGTATCATCCTCACTCAATCTCAGAACACAAGGCTGAATACGATGCTTGAATCCATACTCACCAGTTCACGGCCGACTTTGCGGATCGTCCTTGGGCGAGGCGATCAAAGTACTGGACAGCTCCTTTGGTACGTTCACCGTCAAAGCGGACCTCTCGTCCAGCGTCTACAGCCATGAGTACTTCTGCCTCTTGTTCAGTCAAACCTATGTTCATCAATCGCGCTCGTGTCTCTCGAGGAAGCTCTGGCATAGACCTCCGAACACGATCAACGTACTCCTAGAAACGGGGCTTGAATGCACGATGAACGTAGAGGGAAAAAATATACGTACGGGAGACAGGAGGAGAGGTGGCAGATTGGGGTCTGGCATGTATCTATAATCTGGAGAGTCCTCTTTACTTCGCAACTTGAATGTCTCTGCCTTGACCTCGTCGAACCCGCGCGTCTCTTGAGGGACGGTCTGGCCGCTTTCGAGGAGGCTGGTATGACGAAAGACTTCGGATGCTAATGGGCCATGTAACGGCCTGTGTCTAACAGGAGAACGAGGAGGGACGTACTGATGGCCACCATCATGAACTTGACACTATTGAGGTTCTTGATTTCGCATCGCGTCCCCCGGGGGTGTCCATGTTTATTCACAGACACGTTTACGTCACATCGGAGCGACCCCTAAGATACATCGTTAGATGGGGGAGGATCTATGAGCGACGTACTCACAAGCTCCATGCTGCCGTCGCTAGCACCTACAGCCCTGAGCATGGCTTGGAGAGTGCGAACATAATCGCTCGCCTCTTCTGGAGACCTTGAAACACAAAAAGAGCAACCCAGTTTACAAAATCCCGGATTTCGACTTGACTGCGAAACGAACCTCATCTCCGGTTCAGAAACGATTTCCATCAGTCCCGAGCCTGCTCGGTTGAGGTCGACCTGAGTGATACGACGACGCGCGTCGAATATCGACTTTGCGGTATCCTGAAAATGAAGATGCCTGGTGAGCATTCGTTTGGAACGCGTCGAGATGCGTTGCAGACCTGTTCCAGCTGTATCTGTGTAATTCCAACTCGGACGCCATCACGCGACAAGTCCAAATAACCACCTTGCGCCAACGGTGCTACCCAAAATATGTATAGGCTCCCCGGATACAAAGACGTGTCACACTCACCATAACGCTGCGTGATTTGATAGCCTGCGGGCAGATCAGAATAGAAGTAATGTTTCCTGTCGAATGCTGAGCGTGGCTGGACGTGTGAGTTCAGTGCAATGGCGGTGCGGACGGCGAGTTCGACGCATTTTGGGTTCAATGTCTGCGTGTCTGCATAAGACGCGCCTGACAAGCGGACACAAAGTTTCAGGTTACTCACTGGAAGTGTCCCAGGCAACGCAGCGTCATAGAAGGTGACAAACGAGTTGGGTATTTCCCCAGGCTTGGAAGTCGGCGTATCTATATGTCGAATGAGGGGAAATGTTCGCGAGGTACCCGGATAGTGCTCCATACTGACCAGAAAACAGTTTTCGGCGTGACTTGATCTGAGCATGAACCTCGATGCCCACGACGACCTCCCAACCAGGCCATCGCTTGTCCTCGCGTATTGCGCGTTCTCCATGTAGACCTCTGAAGCCGAGCGACCTCCAGAATTGCTGCAGCTGTCGACCCCGCCATGGATGCTGGCGGACAATCATCAAGGAGAGTTTCCTTTCTTGGATCTATTATAATACTAGTACTCCGCGTGTGTGGTCGACTCTCTCAGTAAAATCCATAGCCTGTGTATAACCCGTACTCCTCGATAACCCACAACTCTCCCGTATCCAATAATCCATAGCCTCGACATGTAATCTCACCATCTCTCGCCCAACCAACTCACCCTACCTCGTCCCCAGTGCACACCACTGATTCATGCGGCTCGAACGTTCCCATTCAACTTGTGCAAGCCGAGAATGCTGTCCGGGAGGCGTTGAATACATTGGAGGCTACCGGAGCCCTCCAAGCCTCGAACCGAATGTATTTGGAGGAGTTTCTGAACCCAGCCGCTGAGAGGGAGAACCTCTTTGATGCAACCGACGAAGATATCTACCAAGCTGTGATGAATAGCAAAGCGGCACGGGAGGCTAACAAGGGGAATAGCGACTCGGACGAGGTGGATAGCGAGTCGGATGAGCCTGTCGAGCCGAGACCCACACGCCGCGAAGCGCTCCAGGCGGTGTTGCTTTTGGAGAAATATATCATCCACTTTAACGACCCGTTCATGCTTGAGTTGTGGTCGATGCTGAGGTCGTTCGGGGAGAGGGCACGGTTTCTAGAGAGCCAAGCCATGAAGGACACGAAAATTACCAGTTATTTTCCACCCAAGTAGCTCCGCATTCCACATGAGTGCTCAGTTTGAATGTACAGTAATTCACGAACTTTGTCTTGACCTTAACCTGGATGTTTCAAAATACAACAGGACAGCTCCATCTTGCTCCTACGCGAAAACGCCAACCATCTATACGTTTGACAAATCGATCCAAGTGGAGAGACCCCTCTGGGCGAGGTCCAAAGAAATGACGGCGACGAGCAAGCTAGACTAGCCTCGGAGGCTGGAAGATCTTTGTTCGCGGAGACGGGAGTCGGACGGGACGCCGTTATGATGAGTCAAGGATCGTCTGACACCAACAATCTGGTGTGTTATACTGTACTTGAAATATCATAAGTTGGCTTGCCACGCACTGATTATTATTAGTACATACGGGCACGGCGAATCCCATTGAACGCACGTCTGAATGCGTTCAACCTTGAATTCATCTCCCTTGTACCCGGGGAAGAAAGCAAAGAAGAACTTAAAAACAAGTTGGGAACCGGAACCGTTCTTCTCCTCCGTTCTTCTTCTCCTGGGAATCCACCCTGGATCAATCCAACGTACGTCCAGGAATCTGGCAGGTCATTTGCCAGGATGCCACCGAGACAGGCGCCGGCGCGGACGCAGCAGATGACGAGTCGATCCTCCCCGTCTATGAGCCAATGAGCAAGGCCCACAGCCCGAGAACGAGCATCGAGATGGGTGCCCTGTAAGGATCGTTCGTGCTTTCATTTCGCTTCTGATCAGTGTCAATTCCGTTGAATCTAGCCGTGCGCGCGGCGATAGGTCTCTCGATCATAGTAGTACAAGTGGACTGCATTCGGAGCATTCCTCGTCGCTTTCCTTTTCGCAGTCGGTATCCCTTCATTTCGCGTCTAATAATATCCAGCTCATAGTAACACGTCTTCCAAGCCGGTCGTTCCTTCATATCGAACCTCATGAAACATTCACGTACACCTACAACCTCTCTGTAGGCAACACTCACCTGCAGATCTTCATCTCGTAACCCTCGTCTTCGTTCATATTGAATGAGTCGCTCACTGGTTTCAGGGTAGAGTCAGAGGCAGGTCGATCACACCATTACACCTTCTCTCTGTCCATGAAACTCGGCCATGTCGAACGCACCATCTCCAACCCCATCACCATGAAGCTCTCCGTAGACCCCCGCGGATTAGACTTTGTCGTTTTGTAACATGACGTTCCTCCTCTGTCCACCCACCCGCAACTGATCACACCCCCAACAGTGCATTCCCCCCAAGAGTCAGCCTCCCGGCGAATTCTCTCTTCCATCTCCGCGTCTGGCTACGCACCGCGGGCGTCGACCATCGCATATTTGGAGAGAAAGACCTCTGGCTCGGTAGAGATCCCGACTTTAGGGCCATCGCCGACGCCACTTTTGCCACTCTCCGAAACGCGACCCAAAACACGCTGATCTACCAAGCCATCGTCGGACGCGCACACGTCACCTTCATCGTCAGGTCTCGTCCACCCTTTCCCCTCCCCTCCACCGTGGTCTGTCCCAAGCTTATCTCTCTCCTCATGACGTAGATGGAAACCCGTCCAACCCGGCGTTTACGCGCTCTCGCTCGATTACGAAGCCGGCGGCGCGGGCAGAATGCTCTTTGAAAACCACCATCTAAGACTCTACTGCGAACCTCAAACCATCTCTTTTCTCATCTAGCAAGTCCTTTTCTCCCAAGAATGATACACACACACAAGAGTAACTGACGTACATACACCACTTTGGGAACCTCCCAGCTCGATTCCAGTCCCATCGACCCCCCCTGGCGCGAGCCACAGACTCCGATTCTGGCTCAAAACACCACACTACCAACACCATTCCTCTTCCCGGTCGTCCTACCTCTACCAACGTCTCTGGAAATCAGACGACTTCAAGATCGGCGCACATCTCGGCTTTGAATCGGTCGGCGACAAAATCATCCTCGCTACCCGCCAACTAGACGAACCCCCGACGTTCGAATCGACGCTGATGCCGCTCGTGCCGAACCGTCGGCGGGTGTCGCGGCTGGCACCAAATGTGGGTGTCGACGATACAGGGGAATCTGTCAACGATCGATAATTTATTTGTCGTCGTCCTCGTTCGAAGGACCGTACGTATCTTGGGTTTCCATCGTGGATGTGATTTTTTTTTAATGCAAAGATTTAGTAGGTCTTGCCCCGCACAGAAGTCAAGTCACGTCGCAGAATATTTATAGTTGATGCGTAAATTACGATACAAGTTTTGTCTTGAGCTATTGGGAGGTGTTTATGGGACGGACACGAAACACTTTAATACAACGGTGGCATGCGTGTGGGTCGGGGCCACTCAAGGAGTGGAGACGAATACCGGGGAAACGAAGAAGCGTTAGAAACGAAATAAGATCATAAACGGAACCAAGCAGAATGAGAAAAAAGAAAAAAAAAAAGTCTGGACGGAAAAAAAAAAGGGAAGAGACAAGGACAACAAAGGACGAAAGGGGTCCGTCCTGCTGAATCCCATTCCCTAGTTATACCGTGTTTGGGTGGCAATGCACTTAAATCCATCTAACGCCTCGTTTTCGGGGAAATGCCTGTAGAAAGAAGAATGAATAAATCCAAAGAAAGGAAACAGAGCAACAGCAAAAACTGTATGCATTGACGAGTTGATGTATGAGCCAGATGTCTCAAAAGTACCACGATTCCGCAACGAGCAAGGGGCTAGCGACCCATAAGAGGAGCCTTGGGAGTATGCATTCTCGGAGACGTATACTTGCGAGGGCCCATAATCAGGTGTGAACACCGCGTTTTCTATTGAGCCGCAACAGCACCCGTGGCTAAGGCTGGGCTCTCACGCAACGGCAACTGAGGCGTCTTGATTATTCTTTCACTTGGTAGGGATGCAAGTTCTCGCTCTTTCAGGCTTTCCGGAGCCGGTGCTGGACTCAGTGACAGTCCTGGAATTCCGCTCTCGTCCTCGTCTTTCGGCGCGGCGGTAACTGGCATGTCAGACCTGCTGGACATGCGATACTGCGGCATCAGTCTTAACCCAGCGCGGAAAACAGGACACAGACCGTCGCTTCTTGTTGGGCATATCGGGAGAGGTGTGATTCGACTTGCCCGGTCCCTTCACGTTGCACGGTAAGTGGGGATGAACAGAATCAAGAGCCAGTGGAAAGAAACGGCCGAATATCGAGCACGCACTTTGCCTGTTTTGGGTCGCTTCAACGCTTGTCTTGGTTGTCGTTCACCTTCATCAAAGACGTGATCCGGCAAGGCAGAACTGTACGAAGAGCTTGCATAAAGAACACGCAGCAACCTCTTATCTTGAAATACCTTTTGATATTCCGAACAAAGATACCCATTTGAGATTCATCGTACTTTTCCCACATCTTGACTAGTTTTGTGAACTCCGTGGTGGGGTATGATATATCCAGTTTTCTTGGACCAACAGAACCGACTTGAGGGAGGAAAGTCGAGATGCATCAGAGTAGAGTTCTGATACGCTTGATGGAATCACAAGCGTACTTGGTTTTGGCTCGACGAGCAGGCCGATGTAGAACGTTGTCGAATAAACAGTGCTGGCATCCTCGATCCCTTCAATGTCAGCTTTCGTCCGCTTCGCGATCGCATCTGATATTTGTCCTTGTGCAACTTGACACACTTCCTCTCGCGATATACAGTGAGAAATCTGCTCGAAACCTCTAATGAATGGATGGGCCAAGATGAGAGAGTCGACGTATTCGAGCTTCATAACAAGTTGCCGTATTCGTGATTCAACAGTTCCTGCCCTGGGAGGGAGTGTACAGAATGTATGTAGCCTAGATCACAACTAACCACCACTTACCATTTAATTTGGAGTTCTGACTCGCCCGTGGATGCAGTAACTTGCAGATAGTATCGATACTTATGGAAGAAGTCGTGCTTCGCAAAAAGTTCGGACCAACTTGCAGTCCCGACGATGACTCGATCCACAATGTCGGCACCTTGACTTGTTCAATCAAACATTCAGAGATAAGAAACGAGGCCAAAACACCTTTCTTGAACTCTTCGGTGACAATCATTTGCGTCGAGGCTGTAACATTATGAGTAGCACACATCGCAGGATAAGCGGGTGTAATGATAGGCATCCTATGCGACCGATCTGCAGGGTACAACTGCGCAGTGTCAATAGACCTTCGAATAGAGCAAGGCTAGCTGAGGGCGTACTTTTGGATTCCAAACTCGGACTTGTAAAGGCCCTTCTTCGATCTGCTTTAAAAGTACGGGCTGCGGCCAGGACCTGTCCCCTCGTCATGTCATTTAGGCGGATGAAATGATGATGCGGCGTACCACTGATACATGATGATAAAGAATCTGCTGACTATTGCTCCAGCAATCGCATTTGGGTATAATTGGCATACTCGAGCAACGAGTATGGCCCAGGCGACACCACCAAAGAACCCATTCACGTTTGAGTAAATGGCTCTTCCTGAGATCCACTATGAGTAAAGTAAGCAAGTGTGAGAAAGCACGAACTTTGAGCCCAAAGTTTGATGCACCGTAACGAGTCCCGATAAACCTGGACGTTAGGTACCAAACGCAAGATCTCGTCGTTCACCCGCGAACCTAAATTTCACTTAACCCGAGTTCAAGATGCGAAACAAGATACGCCACCATTGAGACTCCGCACGCATCGTTCGTCCAGGTTCCGCAATAGATTATCGTCCTTTAATGATAGGTCATCGGGTATGGATGATAACGCTAATCGTGCCATCAAGAAATCCAGAGGAATACCAGAAATCTTTGTTTTTATGATGGGAACATACGCTTCGGGAACACCCTGGGATAGTTTACTTGGCCAAGAATTCAGGTGTACAATCCAACGGATCCACTCACCGAGACCTCCGTCACACCCTCCATTTCCCGCAGCAAGCCCTCAAACACCTCGAAGAAATCCTCACGAGATACATGCTTTGGAACTACACACAGGGTATCGATATCGGAGCCAGGTCCGTGCACGCCTAGGCGATATGAACCGAAAGTGAAAATCTTGCCGCCAGCCGCGATCGCAGCTGCCTCTGATAGCCCACGTTTCAAAGAAACTTGGTACACAAACTTTTTGACGAGAGCAGCGACATGCCCAAGGACTGATTCCCTGCGAATGGTCAAGACGATCAGCACTCGTCGTTGTGGTTGTAATTGGTTCTGCCACGTAGGTAATTGAGTTTGGGGGAAATCTCGATCGTACCTCGTTCGCGCTTCCTCTACACTTTCAAAGGTTTTTTGGTTTCGTAGTTCTTCCATGAGAGTCGCCGTGACCTCCTTCTCTCGTTCAGTGGATTCGGCAGTTGAGATGGGCGCTGTCACACCAAGGTACCTAAACGAGAGGCGGTATTAGCTAGGCATACGAGACAGAGGAGAGCTGTAGATGCTAGTTACCCGTTCTCAGTTGTCATTTTTGCTGCGAGAAATGAGAGGACTAAATGAACTTGGAGGTTGCGAATGCGGGGGGTACAGGTCGAAGAAGTTGGTCAGCTGGACTTCTCCCGGAGCGCGCAGCCACCGAGTTTTGCTTAGTCAACATCACCACCTCAACGCGACCATAGCCTTTGACGATGACAGATGGCCGGCCAAAATAAAACTGAGACTCGTTTGATAAAGCTCATTAAAGTCGTGGTCTAGCTTATGCCTCGGCTAGTTTTTGGTGGACCCACTCTGCAATTTTTTGTTCCTGTTGGCTTCGGAACGAGTCGGAAGGTATGTACTTAGTATGTTGTTCATTCCGCAATACTTGCCAGGTCTAACATGATCAGTTCCTAGTGAGCATCGACTTGCCCTGTCGATTTAGGCATCCACGATGGCGCTCTTCCCAAGTCAGCTTCGATGAGCTAACTTTGCGCGACTCGGATGCAACGTCTCTCATGCCTTCTGTGTGCGACTGAAATCCAAGCTCAATACGGCTGCTCTATTAGTGTCTAGCTAAGCTGGATGTTGGTGCAGAACATCCCCCTGCAGAGCTGCACGTTCCGAGCTATGGTAATCACAGGATCAATATTGCAATCGAATTCGCACTGTAACCTTTTTTTTTTTCGATGATGAAGGCGTTTGCTCCGCTTCCGTCACCTTTTGGTCCACTGCCCCAAACGCATGGACACCTCCATCCGCTGCTCCATCCCCACTGTAACGGAAGTGGCGCCTTTTTCAGTCTTGCCGGACAAAACCTTGTTAACATCACTAAAGACCTGGAGCAGCTCGAGCAAGATGGGGAAAACTCAACGACGACCCATTTGATGAACTAGGTCCCTATGTCAACCGTTGTCGTGCAAATTTTGCACTCCCTCCGACTAGGACATGACGCACGTCATGGCTGTAGTTTCCTCTTCGGACGAGATCTCCGAGGACAAGTGTTGATCCTTGTCTAGCGTCGCGTGGCGGTTTGAAAGGTTGTATGTCGCAACTATCCTCCAGTGGTTGCCATTTATGTTGGTGCATGCACAAACCGAGACACCATTCATATCTCCACGAGGGACTGAATCAATTTTGCAAGGTGTAGGTACCATTACTTCGCTATCCGAAGGTGTTCAAGACAACCTTGTGTCATGGATGGGCACGTCTAGGACTATGACAAACTGGATACACCTTTTTGGGTGCTGGAGAGGATTTTTGACGGATCCAGCAGCTAAGGCTACTACTACCACTTCGCAAGCTTACATCGCAGGTGGTATATATATGTATGTCATTCTGTCAAGATACATTCCTAGGAAACACTATTGGTATAAATGATCACAACTTGGTGGTTTTCCCCACAAAAGCGACCACCGGCCCGTCGTCACCCGTTTAGTTTGCCTGAGAGGTACTGGATGGTGACGCTGTTTTCGGTGGGGCTCGCGAACGTGAAAAGTGTCTCGTTCCTATCCGGGCCCACAGGCTGCACAATCTCACGGATGGTAGAATAATTTAACGGGGTGTCATCTCTAGTGAGGCTAGTGGCCGTAGCATTAGTGAAGGTCAGGTGGCCAAAGTTCGCGAGGGTAAGATTATTATTCCCCCTATGGACTCCGGCGACCCACTGGACTTCCCACCTACAAAAGAGAGGCGGCCACGCGGTGGCGGTAAAAAGTCCCAGATTGAAAAGCTGGCCAGTGGAGTGATTCTCAATCTCTACTGCATATATTGTAGACGATTGTTTGAAACTGTTCGTAGTAGGGGTCGTGGTGACGTTGACCGTGAGAACATCACCGGCATTGATGGCGCATTTAGCTTGAGGGATCTGAGTGTATGGCCATAGAGGCTGAAATTCGTACCAAGCTGTTCGAAGCACGAATGATGAAACCCAATTTGGACTGAAAACCCGACGTCTCTTACCATTGTACGAGACCCCTCCATCAGTGAAGATGCCCTCGATACCAGCCCCGAATCCGTCCGGGCAGGTGTAATTGTCCACACCAATCCACACAGAGAAACCACTAGTACTGTTACCGCCGCTGCCGCCCGAAAGGGCGGGGACGGTGAAGGTACCAGTGACAGCAGTGAATATTCCCTGTCGGCCCAAAAAGAAGCAAAATGAAACATGGTCGATTGATCGTGGACCATGGGGATGATACGAACGTAAGTCCAGGGATAGATATCGGAGGACACGACAATGCCACCCCAGGATGGGTTCCGATCAATACCTTGGGCAGCGCGAGCAGATGGCGCAACACTGTTGACGGGCTGTGGATGGTGATTCTCCTGATGGTGAGCAAGGCGAGCCCCTTGCTGAGAGGGGGGAGCAGCCAGAGCTGCTGCAGAGGCGATAAAAAGGTTGCTAAGGGCGAATTTGGAAACCATGATGTGGATGACGGAGCTGTGAATCGTCGAAGTCAGAGAGAGACCTTTATACGCTCGGCATACCTAATGTTCCCCCTGGGCATCAGATGGTTTCCTCATCTGTTCCCTGACCTGTCCACCTGTCACCGATAAAACATGTTTGCGATGTCCACCATATGCTTGCATCTTCGTTTTAGATCGACTTCCCGGCCTTTATGCAAATTTTATAGGTGAAGCACCGGTCCGGGGACGGGCCACGCGGGTTATCTGGGCAGCTCCGAAAGGTTACCAGAAAAATACTGTAAACATCGCCGGGTCAGCACATGGATACTGGATGTAGCCGTGCTTGCCAAGAGACGTTTCATGGCATACGTTTGGGCCGTACCCAGTGCCACTGTCGCCACAGAATGTGTGATGTGGCGCCGTTCAACATGCTAATCGATCGACGTGCATGCCATGAAGTAGTCACTATAGATGTCGAGAAACAAGGCACTTTTCGAGCAGTAGTTTGAACGTTTAAATTTTTGCTGGCTTCAGTGCCATCATGTGCGTGACCGTCATGGGGCAGGCCGAAGCATGGCACGGACGACAAAGTTCTCCTTCTCCCATCCTTCCAAAATCTTATTTGTCACACCTGTATTAGTTGACCATCGCGCTGGAATCAACAACTTATCTGACAGGCAGTATCATGTGTTAGGGATACCTATGCAACCGTTCCTGTTTCGAAAATCATCAAGGAAAATGACTAGAAGCCCTAGCGATGTCGTATGCACTATCTTGAAATCGAAACTGAATATCAGAAACCTTTGATACAGTAACCTTACCGCGATGCGATATGCGGTGTTGGATCACGAGGTTCTCCGTCAGATTTCCTTACCCCGTTCATGCCTACCGCGAGGACTGTTTTTGAATGTCACGGTGAGGCGGCTCCGGATCCTCAGCCCGCCGATAGCACGTCAGTTTCACACCTTTGAATAAACGAGAAGAGTATCACATACTTTCAAGTTGCCCACCCAATACATCCTACTGCGTGAGGCGTGTGTTCACAACTCGGACGACGAAGGAACAGAAAAGTAAGAAGACAATGGTGTAATGCCATCTGGAAAAAAGGCGTTTACAATAGGAAAACGATGAGGTAGCCAATCGGGACTAGGGTGTGGCCGAACTGCGTCGGCAAGCTTAAGCCTTGACCTTGTTCACAGTCGAAATGGTAGCGAGAGGCTAAAAGCAGCTATGCCCCTGTTTATCAGTGCAAGTAGGGCAGGTAATGTACATAAGTAGTAGAATTCCACGCTCTCGGAGTGAGCTCCAATCTCACTCATCCGTCAACATCAACCCCTGGTCAGCAACATGATAGCCCCTGTACATCCCCTCACAGGGTCAATGTCCGCCAAAGAGTATCCTCGGAGCCGTGCTTTTGCTTGTGAGCTAGCCATGTTTCTACCTCTAAGACGATCTGCTTCGTGTTCCTGGGAGTCTACAAGGGTAATGGAACCGGAGAGTCAGTCGTCAACTTCATCCGCTTGACGCCTTCTTGCCGACTCTCACTCCGCCTCTCGTCTTCTCTATCTCTTTCGTCTTTGCTACACGTTCCACGTCCAGCGTCAGAACAGTGCACGCATTTCGGGTCCATCTTCTTCACGGTCTCCGTGGACGTGGGTTGTACGCGGAAGTAGGGTTGGGCAAGCCAGTGCGGGAGTGTCTTCAGCCCAGTCGTAGGCTCTAGCTTGTTCGATTCCTCCACGGGTAGACTCTCTGCGTCCTTTGCATCACGCTAAGATCCCAATAATAGTCCCACACACCGGGATCAAGGTGAGAAAAGTAAAGAAGAAGAGGGAACGCTATTAGCCATGTAAAATCTCATGCACGAGAGGCGGGGTGCTCACGTCCATCCGCTGCTTCATCTCTCGTACCACGTCTATATACCGTTCCAGCGACCGTGGACCCCGAATATTGCTCAACTCGTCCCGCAAGTCGGTCTCCCGCGCGAGCGCAGGTCGTAGCAACTTGAATAAGTGGCCTTTAACAGCGCTCAGTGACGTCGGCGTCTGCAGACCCTGTACGATCTCCAGGTACTCCAGCGCTAGGTCTGCGTGTGGGACTCCCGTGTCAAATGTGTGTTTCGTTCCCAGAATGAGCCGCTCCCTCGCATCCGCGCTGCTACCGTCACCGATGCTTGCCGACGCGAACAACGCTGGGTTATACAGCTGTCCTTCCGCAGACATCACTGCATCCGCGCCTGTCTCTGCCAAACACCGCTCGATGTCGGAGTGGAAAAGGATGTTGCCGTTCGCAAATACGGGTACAGAAACGGCCTCTTTGACGGCGCGTATCTTGGCCCAATCTGCTAATCCGGTGTGTTGACCACGTTGCTCGCGAAGTCGGCCGTGGCAGGTGAGTATTTGAGCGCCTGCGCGCTCGAGCATGCGTGCGTATTCGACCGTCTTTTCGGCGGTGGGAAACACACGGAACTTGGCTGTGACTGGCACCTTGAGCTCCCGATGCAGGGTATTGACTTTGGGTGAGGAAAGACATCAAAATAAGGAGGGATAGCGAATGACTTGACTTACTTAGCTTATAAATCAAGTTCCAGTCATCCATTAGAAACGCCCCATAGCGTCCAGATCGCGCGATCTCCTGTGGACATCCCAGGTTCAGGTCGATTGCATCACAGTGATCTTGGAGTACTCGTGCGGACTCGAGTAACTGCTCAGGATCGTTGGCGCAGAATTGAATGATGAGGGGACGATCAGCAGGTCCCCCTTCCTCGCCATGAGAGAGATCGAAGAATTTATCGCGGTGACCCTTCTTTCCTTTGTTAAGGCAGAACATCTAAGGCGTGAACCAAAAATAATACATTGCACGTTGAACGTAGCGTGGTGTCAGTGGGTGACATCTACCCGAAAAGACATTGATTTTACCTTGGCGTTAATCATCGGGGTATATACGAGCTGCAGTGGGAGGTCTGTATGTGGACAAAGTCTAGTGGGCGAAACCGGCTCACCTGTGCACCATACCGCCGTGCCAAGATCCTCCATGGCTACTTTACCATCAACCATCGACAACCACACAAAAGACCCAAATAAAGTCAATCCCGGTAAGCCCAAAAATATATAGAACACGACGCACCAGCTCGCTCTGGTCAACCATAGGTGCAACGACATGCTTTGGACTACCGAGCACCGTCCTATAGAACTCGTACCCCGCGAGTTTGTGAGATGAGATCCCCGGTCTCGAGACCTGCGATGATACTGGAATGGGTGTCACTGCAGGGATGTGTCTGGACTCGACCATGACGGCTGCCATGTTGTAGAAGAGACGTTGTACAGGAAATATTATTGGAAGTGCGCTAGTGAAATCGAAGGAATGGGTAAATGCATTGATCATGGAGACGAACTTCGGAGTCGGTATGTGCGCATCAAATTCACTATGTACAGCACACTGTTGCCCACGTTAGCCAAGTATTTCCTGGTCCACAATACATACCCGCAAAATCAGAATGAGAAAACTGGGTATTTTTGGGCCTGAGTTCAACCGAAGTGTCGATTCCGCCGACAACGCTACCGTCTAGATGCAGTCAGTGCGGACACTCCGATCTACGGTGCGTTTAAGTATTGTATCTCCATGACACGCTCTACAAGTTCTCCTGTCGTCCGGCCGTGGCCAGAAAATCGATCGCTAGCCTGCTCCACTTGGCTGTTCCGCATGTTCCCGACGCCGAGACCTCCGGGCTCAACAGCACACAACCTGTCAAGCGGTACCGCAGCCTCAAGGCCTCAATGTCGATTATGAGCCGTTGCCAATATGTTCAAAGCACATTGTAAATTCGCTCGAGTTAGTCGCACCACTGATACAGGTGGATCACGTTATGGGAAAGTTGATCCATGACGAAGAAATTTACCTGGAGACCCTACTATTGGGTGCGGTCGCCGGTGTTGGAGAAGAACGACCCTCCTGCTGGTCCCGACGGAATCACAGAGGATGAATTAATTGATGCATTTGATAATTTAGATCGCTCGAAGGAAATTCATGGTGTCCCTGGCAGTACAAGCAGCATCCCAGATATACAAATCGTACTCGACGAACAAGAGGTCAGGTACACGAGTGGAACGAGCGGCCTCATCGAGGACATCTCCGTGTTCGACAAAGCGGCTGCTATTTTAAAGCTCTATCCAAGTTTGAGTAGGTTAAATAACAAGCCCTACCCTTGAACGGTATTTTAACAATTTTTCATTTGGTCTTCAAGTTTCCCATTCTATTTTTCAACAATTGGTCAATTTCATCTGCCGCCTATCAACATGTCACCACTCACCCACAATCCTTGAACTAATATTATTTGCCGAGGTATGCTCTCCGACAGACCAAAACTCACGTTGTATACAGGCTATTCATTTTCCGCTGCTTTATCCCGTTCCGTCGCCATTCTTGTCGCGTGCTAATTCCCAATGCCGACGCTCCCTTCTCTCCTGACCTACCCGTCATCGTCATCGATCCATTCGACTCTACTGCTAATGGGCGGCCAACTGGGGAAAGCTCTCGGTTTACCTATTTTCGATCGTTTGTTCTCTGATCTTCCGCATTTCGCCTTATCCACCTTAGCCTTATTTTGATTGCAATGTTCTTTGACCAAGCTTTGCTCTCCAAGCTGTATCTGTGGCCTATTCATTACTGCTGCCTCCATTCACTAACCCTTTCGCGTTGATCCTTACTCGATGTTCATTCACATCTTCGCCTTGTCGCCCCGAGGCTTGTATGAACTCACCTCTATTCCCATATCTCTGTGCTCTATCCACATTCATTCCCTACTTCTCCTCACCTTGCTGAATCCTTCTGCTCGTCTCCATCACTTGTCTCTCATCTTTATACAGTACAACATGCCTACTCACTTGCAACCAGTTCATGGATCATCTCGGGTCTTGGATAATACAGAATGGTAATTACATTTTTTACAGTACAGTTTAAACATGCCACTCATCAATGCTAATATCATTGGTTGTATGCTTTATACAAGAATTTGTGGATGAAATACATGTGGATCTTGACCAATACTTTGATGACTTGGAGACATGAAAGTGGCAATCACCTGGACTTGCAGATAACCACAGATTTACTACCAAAGCTTTGCTGTTGCTAGTCCTTAAGTTTGTACTGTAGCAACAAGGATTTCCCCTGACCCTCAACAAATGACATGCTTTTTTTTCACAACTGTATACATGAAATGACAAGTGATAGTGGTACATGGAGTGGGGTGAAGAGAAAACACACAACAAGAAAGCAAGTTGACAGCATAATGCAAGAAAACAAAACAAAACATCAAGATAAAAAGCATCAAGAAGCATAGCTGAAGGACCATCTAGACAAAGTGGGTATTCTTCAAATCACCCACCTCAATCCAGACTCCTTGTGCTTGTTTATACCAATCACATTTCAGCTGCCCTACAAGAGACTTGTCTGGACCAGCATGTTTGTCAATGTATGCCTTGCTGGCAAAGATCACCATGCCCCTCTTGCACCTAGAGAGCATGACATTCATTCTCCTTTTATTTTCAAGGAATCCAAGGTCCATGGATCTAACCAGGGAGATGATGATATCATCCACAAAATCAACACCCAACCTGGCCATCAGTGACATAAAATGAACTTACCTTGGAAGAAGTCTATACTAAAGCATTTATTCTCCCACACAAGTTTTGCCTTCTTAAGCTCTTCTTGAATCAGGGGCCTCTGAGCATCATAGGGAGTGATGATTCTAAAGTTTTGCCCTTGAACTTGGAAAATGGAGGCAAGCTGGACAATAGCTTTGCATTCCTTTAAGTTCTGGAAAACAAGTGAGCCAATATGTAATGAAACCATCACTGATGATGCATTTACCTTCCAACTGGGGCAATGGGCATGGGTCATTTGTTGGACTGGTACATTGACAAAGTGGCAGAGTAGAGAGTCTACATTTGCTAAAGAGTGATCATCATGTGATTTGAGGGGTTTTAAACCAGTATTCTCAGAGGAGTAGATAGTCTGGGCAATAAATTCACCAATTTGGGGTGGCATTTGATCTAACACCACATTAGTCATAGGACAGTAAGAACTCACTGAAAAACTCACACTGAGTGTCAAGGAAAATAATGGCATTTCCACCAGTGGTGGAATTTCTGAGGTGGTCAACTTCAAAAACACTTTGAAGGCCTGGGATATCATCTTGACCATGTGGTGGTACCATATAATTACTAAAAATAGGAACAGTATAAAAGAGACAAAACTTACACTGTATGTTGTCACCAATGAAGATGACTTTTTTGAGGATAGTAGTGAAACTGATGAAAAGAGGGATATAGTCTCCAATTTCTATCTGGGAGGCTTCATCAATGACAACAGTGTGAAGAGGAGTGCTTCTGAAAACACCCTGTTTTCTCAATGTGTCATTAGAGAGCATGCTGATAGTACAAAGCACAATTGGGCAGTCATGGAGTTCAGAGAGCTCTTAGAAATTTCACCACTGGTAATGATATTGGCCTTGATGGCAGTATATAGATGCCCATGCCTAGTGGAGAAAAAGCAATGAGAAAGGTAAAATCAGTGACAAAAGGCTTACCAATCAGCATAAAACCCATCAGAAACTAGCAGTTTCCAATAGGTCAGGCCAAAGTCAGCCAATTTTTCAGCAATATTCTTGACAGCTATATTGGACTGGGCTACAAGCCAAATGCCAGACCTTCCAGCTGAGACTGCTGTTAGGACATAGGAGGCAATGACAGTTGTCTTGCCTGTTCCAGGAGGACCCTGAATGATTGTGGTTCTAGAATGATCAGTCTGATCAAGCATATATCTGATTGCTTTCCTCTGAGAGCTGTTCAGAGGACAAGGAATCCTGTCAGGATTGAGCTTAACAAGGAATGGAGATTGCTGAGACCATCCAGCTGGCCACATAAAAACCTCTCCAGGGTTGAGATAGATTTTGTGAATCCATGGGTTGAAGTCAGCACCATCAATACTGATCCTTCCCTGAAGAATCCCAAGTATGATCTGACCTCTCTTGACCTCAGCAGTGGTAAGATCATCTTTACCCATAAAGGTAATGGCATCCACTGGCTTCCCAGCCAAGCACCCATCAGTCTCCAACTGAACAGTGTTACTGCTGACAGAGGTAATTGATGCAGGAACAGTAAAAGCTCCAACTCCATTGTGAGCAGAGAAATGTATACGAGCTTGCTGCACATCAAAGTTCAAGTATCTCAACCAAGATTAACTGGATGAACTCACTTGGTTTTTGCCCTGATGGATCTTGTCCTTATAACAATCAGGTTGAAAACTAAGCTGCTTTCTAGCATCAGAACATTTGAGATTAGATTGTGTAACTTCAGTTGGCTTGAGCTGATCTCTTTGAAAGGCATGTGCAGAACTTTTGGCCAAAAAGCAAAGGAGCTAGAGGCTTGGATCAGTCTAAAGCAAAAATGAAACAAAAGAGAGCAGGTCACAGTATCAGGAAGTTTAGCAGTATCAATGGGTGGTACTTGGGAGAGCCTATCCTCCATCAAACCCTGCTGAGAGACATAGTGGGCAACCCAGACATGCTGGGCGAGAGATGCGGTGGCTGAAGTATTGGTGGCATCATTAGGTCTCTTGTAAATGGAGTCGTCGAATGTTTGAGTAATCCTATCCTTGTACAACTTGTGGTCGCTGGCGAGTTCGATTGTGGCATACTGCGCGCGGTTCGTAGCCGGACCTGCACACTGGAGATCGACCGCCTGCTTGATTCGGAGATCATGGCTCCGCCATATAGTGAGCGCGAGTGGACCCATGTCAAATGCATAGAGGTACCCGCAGGTGCGACCCAAGACGTGATCGCGCAGGTAATCTCGCCCTCGGGTGGTCAACGAAGGTTCCGAAGAATTACCGCGTCCGTTGTTCTTGTCGCCAGCAAAATCGATGAGGATGATGGTGGCGGCGGCGATGACGAGGATCTGGAGGGTGCAGTCGCGCAAGAACGCGCCGGACAGGCCGAGAGGACGTCCCTCATTGCGCTCGACGAGGGTGCGTAAATCAGCGTGGTCTACGTTCAAGCTGGACATCTTGATAAGGATCACTGTCAGCTTCCCGTCGGTGTCGGCGTCGACGATATTCTGATAGATGATACGATGAGAGAGCATATTAGATGATGATTTCTTTGGAGCGAGAGGACGAGAGAGGATGAAGAGGTCAGGCGCAGGGAGTGCGGGTCAAAGAACGAGTCGTGCATGGGAATTCCAACACGATCTCCATCACACAGCCTCGGGCCTAGCCTATCGTCAAATCAGAACCCAGTTCCCAAAAGTGCCACCACCCCAAGTGCTCCCGGCGATGATCGCCGCCCTTTGCCCAGGTCACGGGGCAGCTTGGTGTTCGGGCTTTGCTCGCAAGCATAGCCTCATACCAATTCAAAAACCATGGGTTTAATCTCACCTAGAGCGGTCTGTCGAACTATCGTCGTCTGGCTGATATTCGGCCATGACAGAACTCGGCAAGCTCGCCACGAGATCGGTATCAGGTATTGAATCTATGCGAAAAATCCAAATCTACCGCAAACGACGGAGAAGGTCATGGAGTCGTGCCGGGTAAGTTTTCCGCCGTGGACATTTCGTATAATGAGAGCCTATGACATGAGGCATGGGATCTAGACGCTATCATCAACACAAAGGCAGGGAAATCAGAGTTGGTTACAAACACCACGTATCAAGGATCGACGCGGGTCTCCGAAGATGTGAAAACTCGAAAATGCTGCAAAGCCCCGGCATGTCTTCTTGACCATAAGGCGGCACGGAGGTGGACGTCAGCTACGACATGCGCGCTAGCGGAGAAAGGTCACATTGTTTGTCATCACCGATGATGACAAGCTCTGAGGGTGGAGAGTGTAACGGATGGAAGATGGGGAGATCGTCCCGGCATTCAATCTGGCTTGCTTCATCCAATGTTATCATTTCCACTGGGACGATGCGCAGGAATATACAGATGTTGGGGTTGCAGGACATGCTCAACGTGCAAGGGTTGCTTCACAGTCAAGCAATATCCTGCTTGCATCGACAGTAGACGTTTTTCAATCTATCCGATCAAATGAAGCACGGTTCCAGTGCTTCGTACAGATGTTCGTGCCTACGATAATTCAGAAAAGGAGTTCACGCAAGGCATGGCGACGTACCAATCATAATGGAAATCCTTGGACACAAGGAGTTTGAACTTATAAAACCCTCTTTGATAAAAAGAGCGATGTTTTTGACTGCAACGTTGGACCGGACAGCTACCCAAATACCCCGACTAGAATTGGCGTGGCTGTAGCTTGTCACAAAGGTTGCGATAACCATCGTTTTGCCCGTTCTGGGGGAACCCTGGATCATGATCATTCGATCGTCATCATTATCGGACATCAGCCTCTGGACAGCTGTACGCCGAGAGGCATTCAGGGAGGGAAGATGCGCAAGGGGTGTTCCCCTCTGCCCTTTGGACTCGAGTTATACCGGTCGCTCCTCAAAAGCCACAAGGCCTGGAAAAAGGGATTTGATAGGATATCTTGTGTTGCAGAACCCCGAGTATGATGGTCTCGGCGAGTGGATTTGGCACAAGTGAGGTTTTCCCCCCGATCGTGGAGAGAACCTTATTGCCTCGAATGGATCCATTGACGGTGACGGGTGGAACGCCCATCAACCTTGCGGGCTCAGCCAATTACCTGACTCGTAGCTTCTTCGCCCTCTCTTTCAATCTGGATGACCTAAACAACGTTTATAATGAGCTGTGCCATATTATTAGATAGAACGTTAGCAAACCTGATTTCTCGATTCTTTGATGCGAGTAGGGAAAACGTTCACAGAAAAGGTTAATAGCACCTTTCTTCACAGTGGGTCGATTTTGTGACATCGACATCGTTTTTGACGGAATTCGGTTTCAAGGTTCCAAATGGTCTGCTTGTCGGGAAATCGAAACCTCGCCACGGCGACCAAATGCTAGGATTTTGCAGCGCGTTAAAAAGGCAACGCAGAGATCAACCAAGTTCCATACCGCTTTTGGGAAGGCAATTGTATTGATCTTGGGGAGTGGTGCGAAACGCGAAGACATGTGATGAAGGCTCGTCGCTCGACAGGCATCCATGCCTTGAATGCTACTTTGACTGTGGCATCAAACGCCGGTAACTCTGAAGTGTCGAAAAACAGTGACTGTACGTTTTTCTTATTCAGGCTCACTTCGCCACCTATTGCGCATCAATGCTTCCAGAGATTGTCGGCCATCATTGGTGGTTACTGACAACATGTCTACAGCATCGTTGATGCGGATAGACAGGTCCAAGAGCAAGGCGGCTGCGATTGGTCCATCCTGAACGCATAGCAACAGGTGGCCTCTTTGGGTTGAGGCATGTGGCGTGCAGATATGTTCACGAGTACTCGCGAAAGCGTGAACGCAATTAAGAGCTGACATTTCTTGCCATAGGTGGCAGTAACACCGAGAACGCGGCTTGTAGCATCCAATGAAGGTTGGTGGTGTTTCTCGGTCACGGCATCGTTTTCGCACTTGACGACGGTGATAGGGTGGAATCGTTAAGGAATAGATTCTGAGAGATTGTGAACGACACACGCTCATAAGAATAGATGAGACAGGAGAGGCGTACGGTCAAAAACGATGCGTTCGTGCGCCCAATGCCTCCCTTTTATTACATCCAGAGATACTCAGCCTATGCTTGTTTGAATAAAGAAGGGGCATGGCACAACAAGTACTGGAAACTCACCTGGACCATTGTAGTTAGCTCATGACGAAGACGCTGGCTGCTGGCATTACGAGGTTTTAATAGCTCAATGTACAAAGCGTAAAGTGAGTCGCAGTCTCGACACCATTCCATTGTTTGAAGGCGTGACGAAGCGTCCGTTGGAATCCCTGCAGAATTTCGTCAATCTCGTCAGGCGCACCAAACACACTTCAACAAGGGAGGAGATGGCCACATTGAAAGAGCCTAGTATTCTATATGTCCACCAAAACGTTATAACAAAGAGAGAAATAAGATAACCAGATCAAGAATCCCAGGATGTGACGCCCGCATCACATCAATCACTCCAAACGCCTCACGCACAAGGGGACTGCAGTACCCTCCTCGCCCGCCACTTTCGGCCTCGGTAAAATACCCCTCGCCGTCTCGATCGCCGTCTCAGATCCACCCGGAAATTCAAACACAAAGTTTTTCACCAGAATCGAAAGCACGATCTGTAAAATAAAATAAAAACAGAGAGAGGGGGTCAACGTTTTTTTCTCTCATCAATTCGGGGCCCCTCCAGATATTTAGAGAGAGGTGCGTTGTGCGTACATACCTTGAATTCCGCTATCGCGAATCCCTTTCCGAGACATGTCCTTGGGCCATCAATAAAGGTCAGCAGATGCCGGTGTCCCTGGACCTCTTTCGCCGCGGCCGGGATACCTTCTTCCCTGATCCAGCGTTCAGGCTTGAACTCCTTGGCATCAGGACCCCAGAGCGCCGTCGAGCGATTGATACATGGAACTGAAACAGACAGGTTCGTCCCCTTTGCAACTGAGATGTGGTCAACGAGTTTGCCAGATCGGGTGCGTACGGGTTTGCTCAGGGGGATAACATCGTCCTCTGCAGCCTGTTTGCCAAATGGGTTAAAACATGGTACATATGAACATTTTCGGTCGCGTGTACTTGCCATGCGAAGAAAATCCGGAAGAGGAGCATGTACACGAAGTGTTTCGTGTACCACGGCATCGAGATACGGGAGATTGTTGGCAAGTTGATCATAAGTTGGGTCGGCTCCAAATTTGAGAAGCTCCGCTCGCAGTTTGGTTTGCATATCTGGATTTTTTGAGAGTTCGATCAATGCCCACTGGAACAGCCAAACCCCTTGTACGTTAGTGATATATCACTTGTTTTGAGAGGTTTTCATACCGTCAAACTGACTAGGTACAATAAGTTGTGAGCCCATTTCAATTCAAAGGATTGCTCGGCTTACTTGACGTAGTCTCATAGCCAGCAAGAAGTAAAACTTTGGCCTAGGTGAGAGCGGTTATTGAGATATCAATCAACGTAACATGCCGATCCTTACCTGTGATATCACCTCCTCACGCGTCAAATGGAGTCGGCTGCCTTGGTTTTCAGACCGAACTAGATGAACTCAGTCAAGTCATCAAATATCGGAGAACATGTAAATATACTCAGAAGACCAATGATAGACTTTTCTTCCCTCTCTCCCAAGGTACCTGCCTCCTTTTCCTTCTTCGATCTCGTGAGCAACACGTTTGCAATATCGCCCATCGTGTCATTCAGCCTCTTGAAGAGCTTCGAGTGTGGCGTCGGGAGTCTCAATAACCATGGGAGTGCCTGAGCGAGCAAAACGAGGAGCATATTGAGGCTCTTTCCCTTAGTGCTGCCAAAGGAGTCAAAGACTTCCGTCACCGAGGCCGGTTTACCATCCAGTGAACCAAAATCGTGAGAAAACCCGGCTATGCCGATCGTGTCGAGACTAGTCAAATTCTATTAGATGTTGTGACGATCAAGCCAGAGGTGGCATCGCACGAGATATGATTCATCCTAGGTTCTGGTTAGCGTAGTTCATCATGAAATATCGATTACATACCAATTTTGGACTTCGATTACAGCGCTACTGCCACCATTTGAGTCGATCAAGGAGTCCCAAACGCTCTTAGCCTAAGCCTACTAGTTGGAAAATTCTCAACACTCGGGAGATCTGACACAAACCTTGTAAGCCGAGTCATAAAAGACTGAAGTCAAATTGCGAATGGCAGCGTTACTGAAAGCCGGAGTCAAAGTTTTCCGTTGTCTGAATCAGGTCCTCTCAGCACGACTCCACACGAATAAAATACGAATAAAATAACCGACCTACGGTGACTCTCCCCCTTTGCAGACAATATTCCCTTACCAACCTGTGCAACCCCGATGAGCGCACCTGACCATCATCAAGCTCTTACTCGAATATCTGCTTACGACGTTCTCCGTAGCGAGCTTTCCGAACGGTGTCAATATGTAAGTCCACGGCTCCCCTCCATAGAAATGCGCTACTGCTTTTGGGTCGCAGAGGACAATCCTTCTTCCCCCTAGTGCCGAAGCAACCTCATAAACCCCACCATATTCTTCTGCCCATTTCTCATACTGTGCCCCCGAGTCGGGAGACGTGAGAAGCGCCTTACCTACGCCCCACACGAAAGAGGGATTGGGTGGTCCAAGGAGAGCAGTCGTTTTCAATCGGCGGCGGGTGACTTGGATGGCTTGGAGAACGGCGTAAAAGGCACCGAGTGCACAGGCGACGTCGATGAAACGTGGACGGTACACCGCAGCGAGGTTGTCTGCGAGCAGCGCCTGCAAAGATTCGAGCGAGATGCCGTCGATCATTGTCGAAGGAACAGTATGGTGAGAACACAGCCAAAGGCAGACGATACGACCAGCGTGGTGACGAGCTTTGGCACGAGAGCTTCAAGTTGCGTGCGGCGACGGGAGGGACTCGAAAGTATATATAATGCGTGGTGAAGGAAAGACTCGGAAGGATAAATAAGTTGGTCTCGAGGAACGGGACAAATTCTCAAGACTAGGGTCAAATTTGATACCTCCCTTGCCGACGGATCAGGTCAGCACGCATGGATGACAGCTGGAGTGCAGGGTTACTGTAAACTTGGAAACGGTTAAAAATGGTCCGTCGGAGAGGTTGGGAAGCCTACATTTGAACACGCTCGGTTAAGCATGTGAGCGGATGTATCCGGTCCGAACGGGAAACCATATGGACATTGCTCGCAACAATCCGACGACTCGAAGCTGCTGACTAATCTTCACTCTACACGTTGAGCACGATGGAGTTCGCCCCTTCGCTGTTCGGAGGATCAGAGAGGTGTGTCTCGCTTACCTGTATCACGACGCCGAGCCAGAATTATGCCGCCGGACAGCTGGGATCAACGCTACGAGTCGAACGAACTTGCCAACTTCCACCAGCTCGAGCAAGTACCCACATTGCTTGCACTTGCAATGATTTTGCAGCATCTTGCAAGAAGGGGAACCTTCAGAAAGTATCGCAGCTTGACGTGTGAGGCCACGAAGTTGATGTGACTGAGCGCACACTTCGTTCGAATCTAGACAGTACTTCAAGTTCAAAATATGGCGAGTAGTTTGCTTTTCGCCGGGTCTCGAATTGGTTACAATTGCTTATGACATCGTTCCTCGGCAACGCCCGTTGCAATAGCGGAGCCTATCAGGTCACGTTTTACAGGCAGCGAATTCTCTATGGTTCTCGCTGTTGTGTCTGCTTCATGCTCCACACCACTAGATGCACAAAATCCAGTGTAAATGGGTTGTAATTATGCACGACATCGTAATGCATAAATCCCGATTACAGCTTATGATTTCAGAACATTGTATCGCAAGGGAGGCCCTTCGCGATCGGGGTTTGAATCTGGATAACTTTCAGGACAGTCTGGCCTGGCCAGAGGCCTCTTGAAACAAACTACGACGTCATGGAACTTTCATTCGCTGATTCATTTTTAATGCCTTTAAATATTGATGGAGCCAAGGAGTAATTGCAACGAACTACACCACCTGCTAAATTGGGTATTTTCAGTCGGAAATGGATTGTCAGAGTCCATTGCAATACTATGCCAGAAAATCCCGGACCGCTACAGCGTTCTGAATATGGGCTGTATAGCCTGGACCTGATGGAAGTCAAGGTTTACCCGTCCTATGTGCGTTATGACCTAGTTTCAAATTCTACTGCAGTTTGTTTTACTTGGCCGCGGGTATACCGGACCAAGCCCATCCTGGAAACCATGAGGTACGTAGAAGAGAGCCTAGATATGTTCGGAGATGGCCGACCATTGGTCTTATCTTTGACATCGCTTCGACGTACACAAGCTGAATAGCCTTCCCGGTCCTGCCCAAAGTACTAGTATAGCCTTATCTTCGATTGGCGTCTCGTCTTCTCCGCTCTAGGTACTAATCTTTAGTTGCCGATCGCTAGAAGCTCGATGCCCACTCTGTCAGCGAGATCGGTCGGCCGCCACCATCCAACGTTTGATCGACATGAAACGTTTTCACCGTAACGAAGACACTGCGTCTCACGTCCCCCGCATGAATGTGTGTAATAATATTTGTCTAGTCATGAAATGTGGACATCGATATACAGTTGAAACAGGAATGGTTTCCGTAGAATCGTAGCACTGTCAAGAAAATGTACCGTAACGATACTCGTGCATGTCCGTGACACGACGCAGGTGCTGTACCGGCGTCAGCGTACAAATGCAAATGTCTAATGGAGCAGGCACGAATTGTTCTAGCTCCTCTGCCGAACATAGTTATAGTAGTCTGGAGGGGGTCTAGGGTACCTAGCTGGGATGGTCCGCTTTATGGCCCATTTTCGCACGTACCACGTTGCGGCCGCCAGCAAGAGCACAGCTAAGATGCTGCCAATGACAATCCCTGCTATGCTCCCATTCGGGCCAGTTGACGAGCCGCTCGAACTCGTCGTTGGACCTGCCTCAGGAGGACTGACCGGTGCACTAGTGGAATTAGGGGTCCCCCCGAACGGCCAGTAATCGCCGCCAGTGGGAGGTACGACGCAAGTTAAGCTGTTACCATCCGAATCAGCCGAGAAGTCAAATTGTGTCGCAGACTTTGAAGTGGTATTCATGTCGATCACGAAAGCGGCGGGAGATGGGGGATTGTTGGAGCTGCAATTCGGGCCCCGTACGCCAATGAATGAAGTGTTGCCGGTGAGAACATTGTTCTCGACGGAGAAATTTGTGGCTGAACTCATAGCTATACCATAGCTGAATGCCCCAGTGAACTGGTTGTTCTGCACTGTTCCACCATTGCTAACGTTGTTTCCGTACGCATTACCAAACCAGGTACGAGGGCCGATAGCGATACCAATTCTTAGAAGGTTGATTCAGATGAAACCATTGAGAGTGATGAGGAAACAGACGTACTTGATAACAGCATTGTAGTCGTTGGTTCCTTTCGTCTCAGATCCTTGAGGAAGCTGAGAAGCGAAGCCACCGGCGATGATGTTGTTGGTTACAACGACACCTTGGTAGTCTCCCGAGTACGGCGCTACGTCTACCATATTAATACCTCCCAATAGGGTGTGCTACCGGAATGCCGTATTAAAACCCCAGGTTGAGTTAGATACGAAGAACATACTGTCTCCACCCATATCGTATTATTCTCCACGCGAGTTCCAGGAGATCCAAATAGGACAATACCACCGTCCGTGGGGTTATTAATCATGTTATTTCTCACCAGGCCGTTGCGGCACGCAAAGCTGATACCATCCGACCATTGTTGATAGAGGTCGGAACCTGATGGACCGATATCGTTGTTTTGAACAGTAACATTGGTGCAACTGAGGTTCCCTTGCGCCACATGGAGACAGGACCAACTCCGTGGATCGAAAGAGTGAACGAACTCGATGACCTGGTTGGCATTTGAGCCACCCATTTCAATATTTGCACCCCCGGACGTTGGCGGCGCACCGAGACGCGTGCCGTTGATCTGTATGGTGTGTCAAGAGGCGAGAAAAAAAAATGCCAAGCAGTGAATACGTCACCTGAACGTTGCGTAGCTTGACACCATCACATTTACTACACGTTCCGTCCACGGCCGTAGTATGACCTGTCCCGTTTGCGACAGGGCCATCGACAACCAGCGTCGCTCTAGTAGAATCAGTTGGATAACCATTCGTGCTAATTTCTTGATTCGGCGAAGCGAAGAGAAGAGGAGCAGTGATGACGTATTGTTGACTGGGACAAAGACTGAGAGTATAGCCTTCACCAGAAGAGTTGAGAAGCGTGTTCAAACGGTCTGTTAGGTTGTTTGTAGGGTCAGGCGATTCGCAGCTCGATGTGTCCCTTGGGATGTTGTTGGATCTGAAGCGAATACGAGTCAGCCCATGCGAATGCGTAATAGAAGCCAACACTGCGTTTACCTATAGAAATTGCGAAAATACATGGTCTTGCAGCACTAAGAAAACAACACTGGAAAGCAAAAAGTGAGTGACTGGTCTAAGGAGGGTTTTAAGAGGAGGAATGTCCGTCCAGGCGAGTATTTATTAAAGATAGGGCCTTAAGGACCCAGTGTGGACCGGGTGACGGCTTCAGTACGTTATCTGTCAACAATATATCCGATTGTTTAAATTTCAATTTCAATCGCATTATGGTAATGATTTCCCACACCACAAATTACTTGGAACTCGCTTGACCGTTCTTCTCCACCATCATGATCGTGATGCGGCCCGGCCAGCTAGAGCCTAGAAGGATGGAACCCGTCCTCGCGGTTTCTCCCCGGGCGCATTCTCATGTCCACTGTTGATGGTCTCGTTATGCATACGAGACTGACCTGTGCGTCGTCCTGGCTCCAACGCTACCGTTGACGCGATATCTAGATCTTGATTTGATTCAACACAGCCATTGCCAAACCCACAAGACCGACAGCAGTGCTCAGCCTATCTAAGTAAGTTCTTCGGGTTATGGATGCCTTTAAATTTGCCACCGCGTTGGCTGCGAAACAGCAAACGAATACCCCAGATGAGCAGGTCACCATTGGTCCAGGCGAACCGTGTCCGCTTGCTCACCTCCTCTACAAGCGTGCGATCGCCTTGGGAATGGCACCGAGCGCCCCCGTATTCATCAACGCCCATCGATAATCTGACCCTTTTCAGTGATGAGTCTGCCCACATATACCCCGATTCCGTGCCATTTGTCTTACCGGTATTTGCAACAGGTTGGAAACTGTTGAAAGCCAAGCTCCCCGATGTGCGTCCTGCCGCTCGACAACAATTGGTCCTGGCCCTGCTGGCCAACGGTACCCTCGACACAACCCAATTGATCCTCATTGTAGCACACGAACTCACAGGGTCGCCTGACAGTGTACAACTTCCATCATTCCATAAGGCCGCTCTCCAGTAGTTTGACGCGCACTACACACAGTTCGTAAAATTTGTCCTGCTGAGCTACGGAACAATCAAAGATCGGGCCTCCATTCCCTCCCTCGCTTGACCACTTTCTGACATTCTTACAGTACTGTAAATCGGCATTCGCTCACGCGACCCATCTACTCCTCCAAGTGGACGGCTGGCTAGAAAAAGCAGAATAAATTAAACTTTGCCCCGAAAGGAAGGTGCGCCGTGATGCCGAGGCTATGCGGGAAGAATTTGAAATTAACCACCTCAGGATAAACTTTATTTGCGACGTGACCACCAACGCTTATGTTAGTCGCGTGCAGCACTTTGCATGTCGACCGTTTGACACAGGCAGGGTACTTACCCTGAGCTGAGCGGACAATACTGACCCGACCCTCTAATGTCTGCAGATGAGTCCAGCCTTTCCCACGTGCACATGGCTTCAAATACAAGCGGCTTGATAACATGTCTCGATACGTGCAATCTCAACTCGGCAGCAATGACTGTGAGTGCATTCTGGCTGTACTCTTCGTTTGCAATTTCTTCATTGTTGGCTGCAGCAAGCTCCACGAACCGGCGTCTATGTCGCAATGAGGTAAGATGTGACAATACAGTGGAATATACAGAATATTTTACTCTCTCAGCCTGACACTTGGTTTATTCGAGTGGATAGATATTATCGACAATTTCGAATCATATTAGAACTCTGATTTGTTCTGTGCTGCTCGATTTTCGCCAACAAGAAGTCAACCGGTACTACTTGTCATCACCAGAGTTGCAAAGCCATTCATAAAATTTAAGAACGGTGCTTCAACTACTCACCCGTTCGCTTATGCCCAACCACTTTGGCTCGATCAAGACGGTGATGCCTACGCGTTCGTGTTTCATGCGCAGCTTCAGCCGCTGCTTCGGGAGCGTGTTTTCGGGCACTATGCGATGAGGTGGCGCGCTGACGCTCGCCATACACGGTTATTATTGACGTCACCTCGCGTCAATCAGAATGTGGACCGGTCCTTTGAAGAGTGGCAAAAGGACGCCCGCAACCATGCATTTCTCCAGCACGCCCTATCAGCTGTTTCTTTCTTCGCTTGCTTTTTCTTTCCCTTTCTCCGAATTCGCATTTGTGCTCAGCCTCCCACAACTTTCGTGAGCTCTCCAGTTACGCTATGACTTCTGGGTGGCCTCGACGAACGCCAACAGATTAATTGTAGCAAATAATACATAATATTTATTTTACTCTAGCAGACTTCACGTGACCCAATATCAGATGCAGTGCACTGCTCGCTCCAGTTGTCAGACGGTCTGTTTCGTGCAGGCAGATGGGTAAGACTGATTTTATTGCATTGGTGCGTGATCGCTGACGAGTCGCAGAGTCTTCGGTGGCCAAGCAGCTCGTAGACAAGATATACGAAAAGAGAAAAGCTGCAGCACTCGAACTAGAAAAGTAATGCTGCTCTTCTATTCCCCATCTACGCACTCAGACACCACTGCGCAGGCAGATTCGCGAATGTCACCAACAAGGCGACCACCGTCGTATCGGCCAGATCATTGACCAACTCGTCGACATGTTCAGTAATGGGTCCAACCCACTTCACATCCGAAACGGTGGTTTGATCGGTCTCGCCGGAACTGCCATCGCCCTCGGCGTCGACATTGCCCCGTACATGGACAAGTTCATCGAACCCGTCCTTACGTGCTTCACAGACCCGGAGAACAGGATAAGATACTTCTCTGCTGAATGCTTGTACAACATCGCCAAGGTCTCCAAGGGCGAGGTTCTCGTCTATTTTAACCCCATTTTTGATGCCCTCAGCAAGGTATTTCACCTATAGTTCACATTTTACTATACAGGGACTAAAGCACTTCTAGCTTGCTGCGGATTCGGAGCTGTCCGTCAAGAACGGCGCTGAGCTCCTCGACCGCCTTCTGAAAGATATTGTTGCTGAAACCGCCTCTGTGTACATCCCACAGTACCCAGAGACGGAGAGGATACGCAATCAATACGAGCCTCAGGAGCAGAGTATACTTGTACCATATCCCGAGGATTCTCTCTCCAATGCAAACTTATCTCCCAGGAAGGCATTTTCGCTTGCCCGATTTATCCCTCTTCTTCAGGAACGTATCTATGTCGTCAGTCCATTCACGCGGAGTTACCTTGTATCTTGGATCACGGTTCTCGATTCGGTACCGGAACTCGAACTCGTCTCTTATCTCCCCGATTTCGTCGATGGCCTTCTGTTAGTGATTCTTAAGCCGGTATCCCTCTGCTACTGAGACAATTCATCCAGGAAGTACCTCTCCGATCCCACCGAGGATGTTCGCGTCGCTACCGAAAACATCTTGGCGGACTTCCTTCGCGAGATACGTGAAATCAGCGCTCTTCGTCACCGTCAAGAAGAAATCACGGAATCATCGGAACAACATCGAGCAGATGAGAAGCTTCCTGATATCACGTTATCCCATTCGGAGCGTGCTCTGTTCATCCGTGAGGATGACGTCACGCATGATCTTGACGGGGAGTTGAACGAGCAGAAATCCGAGAAGGACAATCGGAATACTGGAGGTGGGATTTTGTTTCGCTTTGCACCTATCTGTCTCTACTCACAAGTTGTAGCCTGGATACCTGGTCAAGGTGTTCGGATACATTACCCGGCGATAATTGAGATCCTGATTCAGCAGCTGGACGGACAGCGTTAGTTGCACAGTCACACGCAATCCTCTGACGCTAAGTCCACCATTCAACAGATGACGAAGTTCAGCAGTCTACGGCGCTTAGATGGCTGGCGGAATTCTTGGGTTTCGCGCAAGAAGTTCTGCTTCCTTTTACGCCTCGTCTCATTCCGGCGATCCTACCCAACCTTGCACATCATGTTCCCATGATCCAGTCCGCAGCCATACGAACGAATAAACTCCTCACGAAAGTCATCCAAGACTTACCCTACCCTGTAGACAAATCACCTCGGCAGTCAACCATCGAAAAGTCGACATCCTCACGCACATTCACGGGTTCACCAACCCTTCCTCCCCCACCAGTGCTCCCGTCTCGTCAATCAACCCTTCAAGTCGCGCCACAAAGAGATACGTCTTCTCCCGAGTCTATAACGGACGGCCAACCTTCCACCGCATCGGACAAAACCACAGCACCTCAAACTCAAAAATCCCGTTCTGGTACTGCGGTGTCCACAGCAACGGAGGTACCCAGTCGCCCGCAGTCCAGAACGTCTACGATTAGCACATCTGGTGCACCCGCGCCTGCGGTAGTTGCTCCGACGTTACCATCACCTGTTCAAGAAGAGGAGCACGAGGATGAAGACATTTTTGATTACGTAGCGACCGTGAACGAACTGACGATACAGTTTTTGAGCGAACACGAACAGACTAGGGTGGCGGCGTTGCAGTGGCTTATCATGCTCCACCAGAAAGCGCCTAAGAAGGTATGTGGTTATCAATGACCTGACAGCCACTTTCGTCCATACTGTCTTAGATTTTGGCCATGGAAGATGGTACCTTCCCTGCACTGCTCAAGACCCTGTCAGATCCATCTGAAGAGGTTTCGTGATGTGCATTACTGTCTTTCAGCCATCTGAGGTTTTGCTTCCTAGGTGATCAAACACGATCTGCAACTTCTTGCACAGATCTCTTCTAGTTCGGAAGAGAGCTACTTCCGAGTCTTCATGATGAATCTCCTCGAGCTATTTAGCACAGACAGGAAGTTGCTGGAAGCACGGGGAAGTCTGATTATCCGGCAGCTCTGCTTGAATCTTAACACCGAACGGATATATCGTACATTTGCGGAGATTCTAGAGAAGGAAGAGGTACTGTCATGGTCTTTTATTCTCTGGTTTCTTTTTCTGATGGTCGGCAGGATCTGGAGTTTGCCAGTGATATTGTTCAGAAGCTTAACACGATCCTTGTTACCTCACCGGAACTCGCTGAGTTTAGGAAACGACTAAAAAGTTTAGAAACGCGAGTGAGTGTCTCCGCTTGAGTGGTCAATTGTCAATTGACGCTGATTAAATCCATGTTCTCCAGCAAGACGGACAAGCGTTGTTCACAACGCTTTACCGGTCATGGTGTCACAATGCGGTTTCTGTATTCTCACTCTGTTTATTGGCGCAAGCGTATGAGCATGCCTCTAACCTTTTATCAATATTGTACGACCAACTCGTCACTATTTTCTTCAAACCAAACCAACTCACTGTTACATAGTGCGGATCTCGAAATGACTGTGGCCATGTTGGTGCAAATTGATAAACTTGTCCAGCTAATCGAGTCTCCAGTGTTCACATGTAACTTTTCTTCTTCTTCTACAACTGGCATTGGCTGATATGCAGGAACTGAAGATCTCCGTCTCCAATTACTTGAGCCCGAACGATATCCTTACTTGTTCAAGTGTCTATATGGTCTTCTTATGTTGTTGCCACAAAGCAGTGCGTTTGTATCTCTTCGTAATCGACTTAACGCAGTCAACTCTGCTGGTTTCCTACACATCGCACCCAAATCGTACGTCTGTCAGACGACACGTTCACCATCCCTTAGCTAACCCTGATCTCACAGGAACCCCGTGTTGGTATCCACCCGCTCCAAGATTGGACAAAACGAAATAAAATGGCAAGATCTACTCGGTCACTTTCGCGCCGTCCAAGCAAAACACGAGAAAGCTCGACGACAGGCCCTTGGAACAGACAGCCTCCCGTTTGCCGGGTTCGAGACCAAGACGACTGACCCATCGTCGTCGAAATCCGCTGATAGTGGGAGCGTACCTGGACCTTCCATGCGACGGCGTGTAACGGGTGCTGATCCGACGCCCGCGGCGGGAGTATCGGGACGACCTGCGTTATCGCCTTTAAATCCGAGAGCGAGACAGAATGGATTGTTGTCGACCGGGGGGCAGTCGTTTCCCGGGTCTGTGATAGGTACAACGAGTGGGTCGTCGTTGGCGATGCAGCAGCAGAAGCAGCGACGGGCGGGATTGCCGGTGACGTTGGGTCCGCGGAAGACTTGAGTGAAGGTGGTGTATGTGTTTCGGGCACTTTTTACCTTTTTTTTTTTTTTTTTTTTTTTTGGGTTTCTTCAACTGGACTTTATTGCTTTATGTTGTTCACGATGCATATGGATATTGCACGTCTAATGTTGTGATTTTGGCACACATATATATACTTGCCGCGTTGGGATGGTGATTTTTATGATACAGCGTCCCATGAATAAGGATTCAAAGGATGATCGACATGGATTGGTTACTCTAGGATGGCGCTTCATCTCAACACTCCACATATTTGTAAGTTGTAGCTGATGAAATTGGTGAATATCGAGAGGGAAGCATCTGTTGACGATCATTACCACCGGAGTTTCGACGGCAACCATCGGTCGAGTCACTTTCACTACTCAATGTTTGGATCGTTCCAGCCATTCTGTTATTGCTCCGGTTCTGCGACATGCACAGTGGTAAAGTGATAGCCGTATGCAATACCTTCACATGCGTGCCTTGGCAGGCACTACCAGGTTCGACCGAATAATCGATATATCATCGTCGGTAAGCCCACAGAAATTCTTCACATAATTCTCTACACCGCCATACTTGTCCCTGAGGAGACCCAGCGTCGCGTGCATCGTCTCGTATCTGACCCACGAGCAGCAGTGAGGCCACGAGCGTAAACGAAGTCATCGATCGTACGTACCGAGAGGTGAGCATCCGGAGTGCGAGTTCGGAGTTGGCGGCAAACAGTGGTTCTTTCAAGAGCCGTCCAAGGACCTTTTCGCGATCTGGCTCGCGGCCTATTCGAGTCAAAGAATAATCTTGGCAGATGAAATGATCCTCCACGCCTGCGAGCTATACGGGGATAAGTGTTGATAGATACCTCGTTGCACTGACGTACTTTGAATAAAATGGCAGCAATGATGCCGGTGCGATCTTTCCCCGCTGGATCATATTCCGTCAATGAGAGGTACCACACGATGGGATGCCAAGGCGGACCTGTGCAGTGAAATAGGAATGGAGCGTTTGGTCTATCCCGAACGTGCCGAAGAATAGTGCCAAACGCCCGACCGCCGTGATCTAGTATTTGAGAGTACAGCTTCATGAATGCCTACACAAGCGCTCAGCGGTGATCATTCATGAATGGCAGGTGTCGCTATACCTCCGTAGTTCCGCTTGCGTACAGCTCGAATTTTCTACCGAATAAGGCCAAGGCCGAAGAACATAGGCGCCAACGCACCTCGCCATACTTTCTGGACTGTAGTCCTGGTTTGTAAAGACGGGCGTTCGCAGTATTTGCACACCTTCGATAGTGGGTATTGGAGTGCAATATTTCTGCATCTCCGGATCCGATCTAAGATCAAATACGGTTGTAATCCCGAGTGCCTTCATCTGTTGAATGCCTAGTATGTGTGACATCAGAGGGTGCGACGAGGACAGCATGGAAACCAAATACCTTGTTCCGTGATATTTGAGACTTCCGCGCCGCGAAAGGCATAGCCGGGCTTCGTGATGAGATTTGGTGTGGTGGTTGAATAGGACCCCAGATCGCGGACGTTGCACACGCCGGATATTTGTACAAAGGGGGGTCTCGAGAGGACGTCGGCGACGTATGCGGGGTCCAACGCTTCCAGGGAGTTGTCCGTCGCGGTCATAATGAGCGATTAGACGGAACAAGGGTAGTAAGAAGGGGGTACTAGCTGCCAATTATATGTAGCTCGGGACGTCCGTCATAACGTGACACGCGCTGAACACGTGAAGGACGAAAAGGTGGACGGTCGTTTAGGGCAGACAGTCTCGCGCCAAATGCGTATGCGAATCTTGTCGCGTCGCGAGATCGCCTCTTGACTTTCGATATCTACCACTAACAGAGAAAGACGATGGACACTGATGGTTTGTCATCGCCACCAGCACCGAGGTCGTCGTTACCACCGAGTAGCGCGCCAAATCCAACGGCGTCGTCCAACGGTACCCCAAGATCAGCTCGACGGCCAGCAACGGATGCACTGGCGTTTGGCAGCAGCGCAACACAGCAAGCTCAAGGAGAAGATGAAACAGGCGCAAGGCCCAGACGGAGACCGAGAAACCAGCCAGGTGGCGACGTTCCAATGGTTAGGGACGCGGTAGGCGAGAGCGTATGCGAAAGCTTCGAGACGTTTCTGAAAACGTGAGTGGTGATTGGGTGGACGTGTTCTAGTGCCTCATCGCGTTGTGATCTAGCTTTACTGAAGACGTCGCTCTACCGTCTACGCCTGCCTCTGATGGCGGCTTACCTGAAGTAGCGGATGGAGAACTGGTGTATGTCCAGCAGATCCACACCATGCGGGAATACGAAATCACGACGCTCTACGTGGATTTCGGTCACCTTTTACAGCGAGATGACGTCCTGGCGGACGCGATCCAAAAGCAATACTACAGATTTCTCCCGTACCTGCGTCGCGCGCTTCACAACTTGGTCGCAGAGTATGAACCCGAATATCTCAAAATCAACCCGACTGCTGCCACCACGGATTCTTCGAACCTCCAGTCCCGCGAATTCAACATTGCATTCTATCACCTCCCTTTGGTCTCTGGCATTCGGGATCTCCGAACAGATAAAATCGGCACGCTGATGAGTATCAGTGGTACAGTGACGAGAACAAGTGAAGTCAGGCCTGAGTTGTTGTATGGAAGTTTTATTTGCGAAGTTTGTGGTGGTTTCGTCAACGAGATAGAACAACAGTTCAAGTATACCGAGGTACAGTTTCAATATTCGGGTAGCTGATGTCTCCCTAACCACCCGACGTACAGCCTAGCTTGTGTCCCAACCCAACCTGCGGTAACCGCATTGCATGGCAGCTACAAATTGATACCTCCAAATTTACGGATTGGCAAAAGGTTCGCATTCAGGAAAATCCTTCCGAGATACCAACTGGGTCTATGCCCCGTTCCCTTGATGTCATCCTTCGGTCCGAGCTCGTTGAACGGGCAAAAGCCGGAGATAAATGTGTATTTACAGGAACATTCATCGTCGTGCCAGACGTCAGCCAACTTGGATTACCCGGTGGAAACAAGGCGGAGCTTATGCGCGAGGCGAGCAAAAGTGGGGCGAATGCCGCAACGGGTGGTGTTAGCAGTGGTGTAACAGGCCTTAAGAGTCTTGGTGTGCGGGATTTGCAGTATAAAACAGCTTTCCTGGCATGCATGGTACATGATGCTGATGGCAGAGTGAGTGGCATATATGCGCATTAACGAAACGACTAATGTTGGTTACAGGGTGGTACCAATGTCCGCGGTGAAGAAGAAGACGGCGAGGAGGATGGACAGGCGTTCCTCAGATCACTAACCGAACCTGAATTCGATGAACTCAAGAGCATGATCGACTCGGACCACATCTACTCACGCCTAGTGGAGAGCATAGCGCCAACAGTCTATGGCCATGAAATCGTAAAGAAGGGGCTCTTGCTGCAATTGATGGGCGGGGTACACAAGCAAACCGCCGAAGGGATGCACTTGCGGGGTGACATCAACATTTGCATTGTTGGCGATCCTTCGACGTCAAAGTCGCAGTTCCTAAAGTGGGTGTTAATCCCCTTCTATGTCACCAGCGCAAACTAACCAGATATTTGCCAGGTATATCTGTTCCTTCCTGCCTCGTGCAGTCTACACTTCTGGAAAGGCATCCTCTGCTGCTGGTCTCACAGCAGCAGTCGTGAAGGACGAAGAAACAGGCGACTTTACCATCGAGGCTGGTGCCTTGATGCTAGCGGACAACGGTATATGCGCCATTGACGAGTTTGACAAGATGGATATCTCGGATCAAGTGGCCATCCACGAAGCAATGGAACAGCAAACGATATCCATAGCCAAAGCTGGTATTCATGCTACACTCAACGCTCGGACGTCAATTCTGGCTGCTGCGAATCCTATCAGCGGACGATACGACCGGAAGAAAACACTCAGGGCAAACCTTGCTATGAGTGCACCGATCATGAGTAGATTCGATATGTACTTTGTGGTCCTCGATGAGTGCGACGAAAGGGTGGATCTGAACATTGCCAAGCATATTGTCAATGTTCATCGCTTCCAAGATGAAGCTATCAACCCGGAATTCAGCACGGAGGCTTTGCAGCGTTATATCCGCTACGCACGAACATTCAGTCCCAAGGTGAGGAGTCAGCTTCTTGAGTCCGCAGGCGTTGCTGACGCCTGACAGCTCACACCCGAAGCAGCGGATGTCTTGGTTGAAAAATACAGGATCTTGAGGCAAGATGACGCTACCGGTGTGGGCCGAAACTCGTATCGGATTACTGTCCGACAGCTCGAAAGTATGATCCGTCTCAGCGAAGCCATTGCGCGCGCGAACTGTACGGCTGAGATAACTCCCGCATTCGTGCGCGAAGCATATACACTCTTGCGGCAATCCATCATTCACGTCGAACAGGACGATATCGACTTTGACGAGGAAGAGCTTGAAGGCGTGCGTGCTGTTAACGGGAACGTTGCGCAGGCTGCGAACGAGCTTGACGAGAGTCAGGACGTGGAGATGTCATCGGCTGAGATCGAGGCGATGGATGCGGTGGAGGAGAGCTCGTTAGGATTGAACCGTGTGGCGACAAGTAGCGGCGCTGGACCATCATCGACGTCGCAGGCAGGGAGCGCATTCCCAGAAGCACCTGCCCCTGCCCCGCCCCAACCAAAACGACGAATGGTTATCACCCATGACAAATACATGACGTTGCAGAGTCTCGTGGTGTTGCATATTTTGGCAACGGAACGAGAGACCGGACGAGGGATCGACAGAGACGAGCTCATTGATTGGTACCTTGAACTCAAGGAATCGGAGATCCAGGACGTCGAAGAACTGGAGTACGAAAAAGAGCTGATCACGAAGCTTTTGAGGAAGTTGGTGAAGGTATGGAAGTCTAGTTCCCTAATTTTTGGTTCGGTTTGACCGAAGTGTATTGTGTCATTGCAGGATAAGTTCCTTATAGATGTTCATGGGGACGTACAAGAGTCGTTGCCAGAGTCGGCCAGCGATGGAACGGTGCAACAATCTTCTTCCTCGGGCCAGGCAGGAGAAAATGATCGGGTGTACTACATGGTTCATCCTTCAGTGGATACGGAAGGGGAATCTTCCTATCCGTGATCTTCAAGGGGTCTGAACGTTGGTTAATTGTCGTTGATCTGCGTGTTTGTTTTGTTGCTGTATCTCGTGTAGTTGCATGCGGAATCTGCTATGACAGACTAATTCCCGCGGTGGACTCAGCTGTTGCTTCAACTTGCTTGACCACCATAACTTAGAGCGCAGGGTAGACCTAGTCATTGCCGAGCTGCACCGCGTAGCCAATCAAGTGTCGATTATCACGGCAACACCGATACCAATGTGGTGTGGCAGGTCAATCCATCAGTGAACATTCGAAGCCCCCGGAGAGAATGGCGACAAACGACCTTGATCCGCTGAAAGCTCCAGTGCTGCTGCTAGACGGCAGCTTGCAATACCCCACCATATCAGCAGACACTACAGCCCAGGACCTTATTCAAACCCTAATACAGCTGGACGAGGTCAAGTGTACAGCGCTCGACGTTGTAGCACCCTCTACCTGGGCACTCCAGCGCGTGCGGAAGGAAAAACCAGGTCGCTCGTGGGACGAAACAGAGCTGGCTACTCTCGGCGACGGTAAGATCTCGGTAGATGTGCGATGCGTGCCAATATTTACGTTCAATGGCGTTGTTTCCGTGATCCAGGCATCCTAGAACCAGCGTTTCCCATCCTCACACTCTTGAACAAGTCCGGCTCAGACTCAGCGGATACGTCTCTGAAGCAATTCTCCGAATTCCCGTTGACCTCCCAGTCGCATGCCCCGTTGTTGCGGCTCGTCGCTCGGCATCCTCTCCATTCGTTAACGCTTGCCTTTTTGCGTATACCGGAGATCGACGATGGTTTCGAGTGGACTGTATTTTTTGGGAAAGGCGCCACTGTCGAAGACGTCGTCAACAATGTCATTCAGGAGCTTGGATTACTCAAGGCACTTCCTTCTTCCCGTGGAGGTGGAAAGGTTGAGTATGCGCTCGAGGTGCTTTCTGGAAACCAAGGTACGCAATCAATCGATTCTTGACGGCGCCTCAGTGGGGGTGGTAATACTGACTTCGATGATAAGCTATCCAACTATCTGGCTCCACGCCCATGCTCGTCACTCTGATGTCTTCCGAGCATCCACCTGCCATCCGATTCTGCATTCCGGACCAATGGTTCCGTCGTAAACCGCGCTCTTCTACCCAATCGCGTTCCACCTCGCGTACGGAGACTAATAGCTCTACGGACGAGGAAGGGCAAGGTACCGCAAAGCAGAACAAGTCCAGCGCTGGGTCTTCTAAACCTTTCCCGACCACTCCGGGGTCTCCCGAGTGGCGAGGCTCTGTCGCTCAAAGTCGTCTCACGAGCTTGTTGGCTGGTTGGTCCCAGCCTGCACCTGCGACGACTTCGGCCGTCGTCGCAACCCCTACTGGTAATCGGAAGAGCGTCAGCGAACCTCTGCTGGTTCGACAGAACACGGGTGGAAGTGTTTTGATGGGAGAGAGTATCAGCTTGGGTGAATTCGACTTGGAAGAATTTGAACGTTGTATAGTGAGCAACGTCTATTCATTTCACAAAGAATGCTGAGAAAATGCTTCTAGGATCTGCTCGGTTTCAAGGGCGAGACGAGGGCGAATATGCGTTCCATGCCACCAGAGAAGAAACGACAACTTATCCAGCAATTACGAGACAAATCTAACAAGGTTACTTCAGCTAGCCCTGTAGCTTCTCTGGCATCCTCTGCAACTTATGGGCCGTCGAGCGGAAGTGCGCTTCTCCCTCGGCTTGTTCCACAGCTCAGTGGTGATTCGGGCCTCTTCAAACGGATCTCTGCGTTTCCAACATGGGGCTCGACAACTTCCCCACCATCCCCGAGTGTCAACCCTAAGAGTCGCTTGGGTGGCGAATTCGCGACTGGACCCAGGTTCACTGCTTCTTCCGACAAGGTGGAAGAAGACGCGCAGCCGGTACAGCCACAGGCCACCGGAAGCATGTTTAGCACTTGGTGGGCAGCTTTGGGGGGTGAGCCAACCACAGACAACGAACATTCGATATCCGCTCGTTCTTATGTGGATGGCATTCGCAAGTCGCGGAATCCGGACTCGAAGCTCCAGAAACACCTGATCTCGTTGCGAGTGCATCTATCTACCGCTAAGCTGCCCTGGATCGAGACTTTCATAACTGAAGAAGGTATCATTGCTATCAGCGGCTTGCTTTCTTCATTAGTCGGAAAGGGCGGAAAGCAAAGGGTCGTTAGTGATAGTGAGAATAGTATTCTCCTGGAGGTGATCAGGTCTCTGAGAGTCCTTTTGAATACCGAGGTACGTCATTGAAATAGACTTGACTACAACGCGGAGAGTCGAACAGCTTTTCGACAGCCCGGATTCGACGCTGTCCTTTTATCTCCAACTATCGTCACGCATATTGCATATTGCCTTCATGGAACGTCTCTCAAAATCAGGACGCTGGCGGCGGAGCTTCTTGCAGCGATATGCATGGTCTCGTTCGACGAAGGCCATCGTGCCGTTTCGGCCGCCTTGTCCGAGTATCGGATTGCATATAATGAGCTTTTCCGGTTTCAGTCATTGGTCTCAGCACTCAAGATACCAGACTCTGCGGAGTCTGCTGTACCGGAGGTCATGCTACCTATGGAGGAGGAGGGCGTGTGGGAAGCTAGGACGGCATTCATGGCGCTCATCAATGCGTTGACGAATTGTCCCTATTCACTAGAGGAAAGGATCGTGCTGCGAGACGAGTTCAGTCGACGAGGTCTAAATGAAGTGGTTGCGGTACGTCGTGGTCCGGTCTTGATGCCCTTGGTGTGATGTCTTGATGTCCCTTCTAGACACTCCGATACATAAAACCTCCAGATTCGCTGCTCAAACAACTGGACATGTATACGGAAGAAAAATATGATGACGAAGAAGATTTTCGTGAACGCGCACGGAGGGCGGTACGGGATAGTCGCAGGCAATCCATGGAAGTGTCAGAACCGAGCATTCTGTTCGATGAGATCATGCAAGCTGCTCAATTGCTCGAGGCTGGAGGCGTGGTGGAGAGCATCCTTCGCAAACTCAATGCCGTTTTCCAAGGCGTTTCTGATCCGTTGGTATCCCTCTACGTCTCTCCTACCGACTTTGGTTCTGATGATGCTTTAGGTTGTTCAAGAGTGGCACCCTGTCCGTCATGGATGAGTTCGTTGGAGGTGTTGCTGCGATAGAGGATTCGTATGATTTTGTGGTATCAATAATGCCACTGGGGAACTAATGTAGAGTATCCAGCGAACAAGCATGGACAACCTTCTTGCAGACCCTCGTCGCATCCGTGCAACGACTCTCCGGGCGAAAGCTTCCCATTGGAAATATCAAGACATTGGAAGAGGAGGTCCAGGAGTTGCGTAACCAAGTGGAAGCCCTTACTCGGGAGGTTTGTCTCGTCCATGCTTCCCATGCATCCTCTGATTGGTTGCGCAGAACGTGACATTGAAGACCAGCAGCGGCCATCGTCATCGACAGGAAGGCTCTGCCATATATGTTGGAAACGATACGTCGTCCGTGTCTACACCTGCACGGACACCGTCGCCAAAATCGAAAGCGAATTCGGGTTCCAAGGCCAAGGCTGGGAATGAGGCATGTTGACTTCAATCCCGACATACTTTTTCATGACCGTGGATAATTTACGGCATGTTTCTGCAGATGATCAATGGGTTGATGCAGAGGCTGACACAGAAGGAGAAGGAAGTTACCCAGCTCTTGGGTGAAATAGATCGATTGAAGATTCAGCACTCGGGCGAGGTGTATGACCCCGTGAGCTCACCCAATTCCTTTGCCCTATTGGGTTGGAGAGTGATAACTATGTCCGATACTAGGATGACAGGGCCAGGAAGGAGCGTGACAAGGCAAAAATGAATACACTCGACGAAGAAATCACGACGCTTAAAGAGAGGGTAGGTGAAGGTGAAACCAATCTCGTCGTTCTCGTGCTTAGGCGTTTCGAAACCAGATTGGTGAGATGCATCACTCGCTTTCTAATAAAGACAGTGAGATAGCATACATCAAGCGTGCACTCGAGTCGGTGTATTCTCGCTTTCACCCCAAGGAAGATGAGAAGACGAATGACATGGACGTTCAATTGATCGTCGGTCGAACTCTCGACAAGCTATCCGAGAGAGAGCAGGAGGTCGTCGCGCTCAGGTCTGAAGTCCTTGTACTCAAACAGTCCTTGCCTGGGTGGTCCAAGGAGCAGGAATTCAAAGCTAACAATCCACCCCCGCCTCCGCCTCCGCCTCCTCCACCACCTACTCTACCTAGATCTCCGCTCAAGTCCTCGCAAGACTTGTCATCATTGGATCCCCCGTCCCCGCCCCCTCCACCACCACCACCACCACCACCACCTCCGCCAGTGTTTGGAAACGATGTTCCGCCGCCGCCGCCCCCACCGCCTATCGCTGGAAATGATGTACCCCCTCCGCCGCCTCCGCCGCCTCTTCCTGGTGGCAAGGTACCTCTTCCGCCTCCACCGCCCGGATCAGCGATGCATAACAGAAACGGGCCAAAACAATCTGGTCCAAGATTAAAGCCCTTCTTTTGGAACAAATTGGACAACAACTCTATTGGCTCAACGGTGTGGTCAGAGCCGTCGCTAGTTTCCGAGTTTAAGATGGATGATCTGGAGGCTACATTCACGATCGACGCTACACCTCAAACGCCGTCGCGGATGGTCAATTCCACCGGAAAGCAGAACGTCACTACGCTTTTGGAGACTACGAGGGCGAATAATATGGGTAGGGTCGATGTTTGACCTAATGTCGGATGTCGTGCTAACTCATTGGGTGGTAGCCATTATGCTGTCTCGCTTCAAGAACGGGTATTCTGCCATCCGACAAGGCATTCTTGACCTCGACGATTCTATACTATCGTTAGATGACCTAAAGGCGATCAGTAAACAACTGCCGACCACCGAGGAAGTTCGTATATTTCTACTCACATGTCTTTAGCTCGTTTCACCGATGTTTGCTACCCCCAGATGGCACGAATTAAGGATTTTGGAGATGTCACGAAGCTCGCGAAAGCTGATCGGTTCATCTATGAGGTTTATATAGCCACTATTCTGCGTCAGGG